>OY735239.1:36855867-36960867 GCA_963457665.1 Thysanoteuthis rhombus
CAAATAATTTTTTAAAATAGGTTCAAAACTGAGTGATATAAGCCTTTGGAGTATCTAAGAAAGAACTAAATAGACTGGAGAAATGTGATGCCATCACTGGATCCCCATAACAATGTTGGACCTCGTATATTTTAATTAATCATTTAAATCCAATCTGATAAGGCTAATGATTTATATAATTATAATTTAATTGTTTTTCCGAATTGTCAAATTAATAAATAAAACACACATGCACATACGCACGCACACATAAATATATATATATATATATAAATATATATATATGTGTGTGTGTGTGTGGATGTGAGATAATCCGACTGAATGTTGATAAAAATGACGATTTGAAAGTGAAAAGAAAAAAAATCAAGAGAAAACCAAGTGTTGCATCTCGATAATTTTTATTATCGAGTGAGCATGTTTCGATGCATTTCGATGGTTGCCAGGCATCTTTTTCAGAGAAAATTGCAGCAGTGCAGATAAAATTATTTGCTGTTTACATGTTTGAGATTGAGGGAAGAAATGGGGATATTTTTGTGTTGTGGGTTGTTTAATGGGAGTGGGAAGGAAGGGTGGGTATCTACGTTTCTCTCAATTTTTCCCTCCGCCTACCGATTGTCATTTTCATCCTCATTGTTTTGGTGAACAGATCAATGGTTTCACTGTATATGGATACTTCCCAAAGCACTCAGATATTGGAAATGACTGGAGATACTGCTGAAAGCGCGTTATCCTTTAGAAAGTATTTACATACATCGAAACCAGAGAACAGTTCATGAAAACATTGAAAGATTGGTGAGAGAAAAAATTGAAAAGATGTTCCTTATATATATATATATATATATATATATATATATATATATATATATATATGTATGTATGTATGTATGTATGTATATATATATATATATATATATATATATATATATAGATGTATATATATACATATATATATACATATATATATATACATATATATATATACATATATATATATATACACACACACATATATATATATATATATATATATATATATATATATATATATATATATATATATATATATAAACGGAAATGTGTAATGTACCAGTGAAAAAAACAAATAGAATATAATTATACCCTCCATTCATCACTGAAATTGGTTCCTAATCGGCAGCGAAAATTTGTTTAAAATGTATTTTGTGATTTCTAATCACGAACAATCGATTTACTCTGACGCTAACGTTATCAAGCCAAGTCGAAAGATTTGGTGGGTATATACACTCAATACCAGTGGTGTATAGATATTTTTTCTATATACCGATAGATAAATAAGTCTGCAGCATTTTGATAAAAGATTCATTTATTTTCCATATTTTTCCTATATAATCACACTTTTTTGTCAACAGGCTTTTAGATATTTTGTTTTTTCTATCTTCTCAACTCAAACATTCTGACTGATACAAGTAGATAGGTCTGGTTAGTCACTCAATAGAAAGAGTCACATATCATTTTAGCAGCATGCTGTGTTGGGTGTGATGAATTTTTAGAGAATGAAAAAGGCGTGATCAATAAATGAGTCAGTTCTCTCGCCTTTAGCTTGGGCAGTGATCACTAAAAGTCTTTTTTATCATATATGTTATACTCTCTCCATCGTTAAGGTTTCCGTTGATAACCAAAAGTAGAGCATTCCTATAAAGAACCTTCAAGACCAAAAAAATCCCATTAGTCTGAAAAGAAGGATAAACAACCAGATTATAAATGGCAATCATCTGACTAGCCTCAGATATGCAGACGACTTTGCCTTTTTTGCTTAGAAACTTCTACGTCTCCAACAAATGTCACATGAACTCAATGTAGAAAGCAAGAACGTCTATCTTCATACGAACTACGGTAAAATAAAGATCATGTGCAACAATCATGTCAGAAATAAGAACCCAACGATCGAAACTAAAGACGCAGAACTGGAGAAAGTAGACCACTACATCTGCCTAAGACAACGAATATCAATGAAATCCTCAACAGAAGAGGAGAGCGAGAGAAGAATCACTCTGGGGTGGCACTCCTTTGGTAGAGCTAGCTCAACTTTCAAAAACAAAAACATTCAATTAGTCCTAAAAAGAAAGGGATACAACCAATGCATCTTCCCGATAGTCTCTCATCTCTCTATTTTTTCCGACTTCATCGTCTTACTCTTCCCTTTATGTGATAAATTACTGAGAAAACTGTTATTTATGATAAATAACTAAGGGTTATTTTTTTATCAAAATCAGCCGGTCGAAGACACTTTACTGAAAATAAGTATACTAAAAATAGGGGTAACCAAGCAATGCATCCTCTCGATAGTCACCTATGGAGAGGGAACAAGGAACTTAACCAAGACACTGACCTGCAAACTGAGAAGCATGCAATGTGCGCAAGAAAGAATCATGCCCAACCTCACATGGAAACCACCGCACAGCACATTATATCAGGGAGAAAATCTATAAGAAAATTCAAATAGAAATGGGCTGGCCACGTTACAAGAATGGCAGACAACCAATGGACATCACAACTCACAACATTGACCCCAGAGATCACATTCACAACCAAGGCTGACAGAATGTTAGATAGAGAGACAAAGTGGACACATTCAGAAAGTATTGGCTCCGTGACGCCCACGATAGAGAAGTGTGGCGAATTCTGGGGAAGGTCTATGTCCAACGACATACGTTAAAAGAATGATGATGATGATAATGATTGATTCATATAGGATAGATATTTGAGCGTTACCAGATCTTAGAATGGCCTGTTCGGCTGAATTGTTGGAGTTATGGACGGTTGGAGGTTTGGGAGACTGGTGTGTAGAAGAGACACTGCAAGATGTGTGCAAACTTTATAACGATTCCCCACACGACAAATGCTGAGCGTTATTTTAGCTTTTCGTGAAAGCTAGAGTGGCGTAAACGAACTTTTGAAAGACGTGCATATATATATATATATATATATATATATATATATATATATATATATATATATATATATATATATATATATATATATATATTACGTATATACAGAAATATGCTCGCAGCGTAATGATGAAAAATGCATTCAGTTTACGCTTCAAATATTTATTTTCCACGTATCATCTTTCGTGGTCCATGCACGTAATCAAGGTGAATAATAACAAGAAATTTAAGATCAAAATTCAGATGATAATTACACTTCGAAGAACAGACTTCTGATCCGCCTCTGTACTTTGTTGAGGGAATCGTCATCGATCTTAATCTTCTAAAAATTGCTCTTTGTTTCATTCTTTCCCTCTCAAAGGGAACAAAAGAATCTTCTGAAAACGAAGAAATCTCAAAATGTCCAATATCCGTCAAAACGAAGAGACGATAGGAAAATCAACACTTGATAGTTTGCTAGTGAATGCTTTGAAACTTAACAGACATCATTCAATATATTCTCCCGATTGCAGTATTTTATATTCTTTTGTTTTCTGCAGATACGTACTTCGATTTTAGTCGGGATTATGTTGCTTCTGGTGGTCTTCAAATGCCATTTATTACTTTTAACAATTGTTTTGTTAATTTGATATTCTGAACAGGAACAAATCGATCATACAAATGCATTCCAGACTCTTTTCAGTTAATTGAATTGTAATACGACAATATAACATTAGAGCATTTATTGAGATCATTTAGTCTATTGATTTCGGACATTACCGAAGATTGCTTGGTGAAATTCCCAAGGCGTTAGGACTATAGACGAGGGGGTCTTTTATAACCCTTTAGTCTGAGAGATGGATTTTCAAGTTGAGGCTAACTTGCCCAGAGCAAATACCACCCTTTAAAGCAAGGGTTATCATCTTATGATCCACGGGGGTACCAAGGGTAGGGATAGTATTCCAAGGTTGCAGGTTTGACAGGAGTAGTGTCTGTCACCCATTTACGGAAGTATTCCGACAGTAAGGCTTACCTGTAGTTGGATTACAGGACGTGAACAATCAGCAGTTTCTAGATACCAAGCTGGTTACAGAGTTCTACCGTCCCTTTGAAGGAGATTCGAGGAAAGTATGACTGCGGCTTTAAAGAACCTCCAGATTCGCGGCCCTCCCAGCACATATACTCGGAAGAGTAATTTCTACTCTAAAACAATTTAACTCTCAGAATGTAAAGTTGAACGTATCGAGCACTCTATGAAATAAATCCATCGCATATCAGTCATTGCTTTATATTACAAACCTAATTTGTACTATGTGTTTTTATATATATATATATATATATATATAATTGTGTCATCTCACGGACAGCTGTTTCGTTTTATTACAACTCTTCAGTGTGGCTATAGAAAATCCTTTATCCCATCCAGTACCACGAGGTAGGATTGAAACCTTTGCTTCAGGCCCGGAAGCCGGTATCCTATCGCTGAGCCACGGAACTGGACGGTCCGTAAGGCTGAATTTAAACGATATATTCTATTTTTGCTTAAATCCCCCATCCACCAGGGTGCTCTATTCCTATGGAAGAGCATTGCATAATGCTTGCATATACATATATATGTGTGTGTGTGTGTGTGTGTGTGTGTGTGCGCGTGAGAGAGAGAGAGTTGTACTTGGCTTTTGCAGGTGGTAAAAATAACAGTAACTACTTCCGATTTGTCGAAAGTAGAAAGTGAACATTTTTCCCTTCTATTAATATATTCTTTTACTTACACTTTCTTTATATAATAATATTAACTGTAAGCGTGAAAAATTCTTCAAAAGGTCTTTCTTGAAACAAAAGGAAGGGTTTAAACATAGAAAAGCTTCCTTATTCATCAATATAAACTTTTACTTGCATTTCTTTGATATAATAATATTAACTGTAAGCGCGAAAAAATTTTCAAAACAATTTTCTTAAAACAAAAAGAATGATTTATGGTTGAAAATGATTCCTCTTCCATAAATATAAACTCTTATTTGTATTTCCTTGATATAATAATACTACCTGTTTGAGTGGGGAAAAAACTCTGAAACGTTCTTCTTGAAAAAGAAATTCTTAAAAAAAAGAAAAGAATGATTTATCTGTGGTGAAATGAAAAAAAAGATCCTTTAAAAATAAAACTGCATGATCTTCTGGGTGAAGATTGTCGATTCTCCAACTTACACGCAAGGGAAATTTTTCAAGACCTCTGGTGATATCAGGTGATATTTTAACAAAAACATAAGTACGGAGGGATATTTGATCGAAACTGATTGGTTTCATGGCAAAATAACATCGTGCTAACACAATCACTGGAGACTTTTCTGCGATGTAAATCACGAATTTCCAATCCTCTTATACTGTTTGGTTTTTTCTTTGTTCTCGAGAAAGTGTTTCCCGGAGAAGAAAAAAAGTGAGAAAATCAATTTTTCCATGATAAGAAAATGAAAACAATATTTTTTTTTTAAATCGCTCCCTTTTCGAGTTGCACAAGGTATCAGTATGCATTTGTGAGTTCAGTCCTCAAAGTATCCAGCAATTCTAAATATCTCGAGAACCGATTACGTGGTCTCGATGCAATTTGACGACTAATTAAAGGGAACAGTTCTGTGCATATGAAAATAAGAATTATATGAAAAGTTCGATCTTCTTTTTTTTTTTCTTTGCTTGCATGTGGCATCACTATACGTCTAAAACTTATCAATTAGGATGCCTAATATTGCTGTTAGCAAGCTGCATATATGTATCGTGGATTCGCTACACAAACTAGCTCATATTTCTGCCCCCTTAGGGCCTCTTCAGGCGAATAGATTCGCCTGATGAGGCTCTAAGAGGGCAGAAACATGAGCGAGTTTGTGTAGCGGATCCACAATCTACTATTTATTTCCAGCTCTACTCTAAAAGAACTTAACTTCATGAGTAAAAAGTTGTATGTATCGAGCACACTATGAAATAAATCCATTGCATTTCAGAAGTGGCTTTATATTATTGATATATTATTATATTAAGTTATACTGCTGTTTGTTTCTATGGGTGAGCAGTTAAATAGTATTTTAGTTGTGACATTTTTCCCAAAATTATTAGTGAAAGAGCTCGATGACATATTACAGTAAAAACTGAGTTTCGTCCAAGCAAAAAAATTCGATGCCTGTTCAAGACCTTCCCCTGATGAGATGCGTGAAACACGTATCGAAATACACTACCATGTTTTTTCCTACGTTTTTTCAATCTTTTACTATTACTATAATATCAAGAAATGTATATATAATCCGCCAGAAATAATTACAAATCATCAATTATCATATATCAGATATATCAAAAAATGTGATACATCAACCTTTTAATGACGGAAGATCATTTCAAATAAGTTTCTGTATAATGTAACGCAATCATTCGGTCAGATCATATATATATATATATATATATATATATATATATATATATATATATATATATATATATATATATATATATATATATATTAATGCTGTTGCATTGAAAGAGGAGACTAGACAGAGATTGAGCGAGATGAGAACTTAGTTCGGGCCTTTCCATTATTGGGGGCTGTTTAGCTTAATGATAAGAGCATCGCTAAGCTGAAGCGGCTACCCTATAGGTAGCAGCTTCGATTCTTGCAGCAGCCCCATTTTCTCCAATAGTTTATTCGATTTAAGAATATTGGGTGATATGTTAGCTGCGTGACGACGGTAGATCATTTCAAATAAGCTTCTGTATAGTATAACTCAATCTAAAATTATATATATATATATATATATATTTAGAGAGAGAGAGAAGGGGGAGAGATTTCCATAACAATTTGTACGTATTTCATCATTATTTTTCAAAGAATGTTATCAGAGTGTACGTCGCTTCACTCGTAGACATGAAGAATTTTAAAAAATGAAAAGCCCGATTCAAAATACGATTCATTCAATTTTCAGAATTTCATTTAGCGTTTCAAGCAGAAATTCAGTAACTTTTCCTTAAGGAGATTGAATGCTAGTCAACAAAAGCCAAACCTGGGATTGTTATGAAATGTTTAAGTTATCAATAATACCCACACACACACACACACACACACATACACGCACACACACATACATATTTGTGTTTATGTAATTGTGTGTGTGTATGCATGTGTATGTAGGGGAAAATTTTCCGTGAAAATTATAGATAGATTGTATTGATAAACGGACTGATACATTTATGATGGCAGATTCATTCCTAGGTATATCAATAGATATAAATTCATAGAGATGTAGATGTTTTGCACAGTTATATATATATATATATATATATATATATATATATATATATATATATATATATATATATATATATATATAAGCGCATAGGTATTTCAATCACTATCGTTCTAAAGATCTTATCAGAATAATTACGGCTTATATTGCAGTACCCAAAGACAAGAAAACGTTATAAAAAAATTCAACAAGGCCATTCAGAATACGTTAGCGTTTTATGATTATAGATTCAATCAATCTTCGTGGAAATTGGAAACGTGATGAAGTCTCAATTTTTTCCCACTTAAATCTGTTATCATTCAGTCAATCTAGAAGGTTGTATTTCTCAACACTTTCTAAAAACATATTTTTTGTTAAATTGGCAAATTTACAAAATTCATTCGATTCGGTGTCGATTTCTCTATAATAGTAATCATTTCAGTTACATTTCTTCCGCAATTTGTGCAATCGTATGGGAAACTTATATGTATTACTCGGTTCTGTCTTTTTATCTGTCTGTCCAGTTTTCAACTCAATATCTCTAAGAGTTCTCGATGAAATTCAATGAAATTTCTTGGAAGGGTTGATGATGGGCAACAGAACAAGTGATTAATTTTTCGCCTGGATCCATGCCCAGTTATCCTTACAAGTACCTAAGCTATATATCCACTTCACAAAATTTCCTAAAAGATTCTCAATGAATTTCAATGGAAATTGACCGAAAGGTAGGCAGTGGGTTTTGGAAGAACATATTGCATATTTTGAGTGTATTTGTGAAATGTTTATGGCAACCTCTCCAGCATCTTAATTTGATATCCAGACAATATTTCCAAATGTTTTTGATGGATTTCAATAACATTTTATGTAAGGCTATGTCGTGAGGTAAAGGATAATTTGTTAAATTGAGTGGCCGATCTAAGATTTTTTTTTCTTTTTTTGATTGCAAGGGATTTTCATTTTTTCATTTTGTCATACATTTACCTTCCATGCATGTATTCACTTCAATAGTAGGCGACGGGTTAAGGAAGATTTGAGTAAATTCTAGGGTGGAACCAGGGGTTGTACAGTTACCTACCCTGCATCGTAACTATTTGTGAACTGATTTTCATTGAATGAAAATGGGGATGGCATAAGTATGTACTCTCTGAGTGCTTACTATTTTTTTCGATTTTTGTTTCACTATATCATCATCAGTATAATTTTCTTTCGTAGAATCTAGATATTAATAATAGTAATACTTATAGTAAATGGCAATGGGCTGGTCATGTTGCAAAAATGGTAGACAAGTGATTGACATCACGACTCACAACATAAATACCCAGAGATCACATGAGGAACCGTGACCAGCAGTATATAAGATGTCAAGATGAACTAGACAAGTTCAGAAAGTATTGGCCTGCGATAGAGAGGTCTGGTGAATCCTGGAGAAGGCGTATGTCAAACGACGAACGTTAAAAGACTGATGATGATAATGATGATTTGTTAAGTATCAAAATCAGTTTATCAGAAACACTTTCCTTAATATAAATTTTGAAATAATTTTATCATCATTTGTAGATATTATACAGCTCTTCATATCAATGAATTAATTAACATAATTAATTTGTAACAATGAATATAAGTTGATAACAATAAATGAACACTGTTCCTATTTGTATATCCTTCGATTAATGTTATCAGCCGGTTATTGTCATCTGGAAGACCGTATCCCAAAGTGATCACAATAACCGACTTCCTTTGCATGAGAAAAATATTGATTTGCCACGATGTATCAATCCTCGAAATTCTGTTTTGCTTTCCGTGTTTTAACCGTTAGGCTACCCGCACCTCAAGAATTTTGTTCCTTCCCAAATTCTGTGTGATTTTGTCTGTTATCAACGAAGGTGTCCGTCTTTGATAAAATAATCGCAGCACGTGTGATGAATCTTTTCGATTTGTCATAAACCCGTCCGTAGATAAGCCTTCCAGGAAATCGAAGTTTTGCTATATCTTTCTCGGTAATTGGTAGGTCGGGAATAGATCAATTGAACTCTCACTGATATTATTTCACCAAGATTTCTCAAGTTGAGATAAGAACTCGACTTGAATTGGTTCATATTATCATTTTTTATTAGTAGTTGTAGTAGTATGCTGCTGCTGTTGTTGTAGCAGTTGTTGCTGCTGCAATTGTTGTCTTTGGTTTCAGTTTATGTAAGTCACCAGCCGGGTCTCAACCGGAGACCTAAGCCTGATAACCTTGTGAGTTATGACAGTCAGGGCTTTTGAGAGAGAGAGAGAAACTTCCTGATATACATTAAGTGATGTATGCTAGGTGTTATACATACATCCACATTGACAAGTATTTTCTAATAATATGCGCAGTGGAGGTAAGAACTACTTTCTGTATATCATATATGGTGGGTTTTCCAGGTATGCTGTTGGTAAGTTCACTGGTCCCATTTTTTTTTTGAGTAAACCAACGGCAGTTGCTATTATTATTATTATTATTATTATTATTATTATTATTATTATTATTATTATCATTATTATTATTATTATTATTATTGTTGTTGTTGTTGTTGTTATCAACATTGCTATCATTATTGAACAACCGAAGCCACCAAAGGTGACGAAGTTTTCTATCCCTTTTTATATGTGCTTGTGTTTTTATTTGATCCAGCGCTCCTGGCCCTACCGTTTCCAATTGTTGTTCAATTATTGAATAACCGGAGCCACCAAAGATGGTGAAAGGTCCTATACTTTTTTTATAGGTGCACTTGTTAGTATGTTTGTTTGTTTGTTCCACTGTCCTACAATTTTATCAACAAACTTGACAAGTGGTATCAGCACTCCACTAAACCCTTTCTAAAAATGTTGAGATTTTTCCGGAAATAAGTTCTGTTTGTTTTGTTTGTTTTTCCAACTTTTCGGACCCTATTCTGACAGGTCTAATTATAACGTCTACATTCAGGAGAGTCTACATGTTTTTATACAATATTTTAGATTTGTTTTCCCGTGGAAAACGCCGGTGATGTCATATATAGGATTAATTCTGACCATATTTATTTTTCGACGGAATTTTTTTACGGGACGGTTGTTCAATTATTGACTGTGGTTGTGAGTTTCATCCATTTCTATGTCTGAATCAGATGTCTGATTGTTTTCACCAGAGATTGAATGGCAGCAAGTCACCTCTTATCTCCAAAACCTTTCTGATTATATATCATCATGATGACCACCATCACCAATCATCCTTGATGATGATGATGATTATTATTATTATTATTATTATTATTATTATTATTATTATTATTATTATTATTATAACTTGCATATACCAGTCAAAAACTACTATGTTATTTACGCATGATCAGCTCTAGTTATGCATAATCGACACCGAGGAGCCTAGAGCCATTAGACAATTTATTCTTACTAATTCAAATATCCTAATTCCAAGTCTTATCTAAGCTTCAATTCAACTGAAGCTGTTTTGAAGACATAAAGTCTCAAGAGTTTCTACAACGTTATGTCATAATATGAAGGCAAATTAACCAATGAGATCAAGGCACAAACAAACAGAGAAGAAATTTGCATATATGGTTACAATATGATTGGATTATTCGTGTTATAAGATTTTAAGCATTTGAACGTTCAAATCAGATTTCTGGTGGTTATCGCTTGAGATTGAATAACAACAATTTCTCTCAAATCTCGAGTACTTTCATTATTATCTGTAGTAGTAGTAGTAGTAGTAGTAGTAGTAGTAGTAGTAGTAGTAGTATCATTATTATTATTATTATTATTATTATTATTATTATTATTATTATTATTATTATTATATTTCAATAATCGTATGTTCAAATCAAATGTCTGGTGATTATCTCGGAACTGAATGACCGCAGATCTCCTCAAACCTAGAGTAGACCCCAGGATCGCTATGGTCTGGACAGAGTCAATTCTTTCTCGATTATTCATTCCATCAAACCTCAGTTCTAGTGACCTGGTATTTTTCCAAACCAGGCTTGAGATCAGTCACAGCAAAATGGTTGAGGAGACTATCGGTACGGTCAGAGAAAAAAAAATCAACATATTCATCATATAAGTAGATAGTTCATCTTACAACTTCAGACAAAGCTAAAGAGGTTAGAGAACCTTTCGAACGGAAAGCATGTATCAGTAAAGAAATGGGTTGCTGGTCTAAATACGTGGAAACTTGTATTTTGATTTATTAGAAAATAAAAAAGGTTTTATTTTTGTGTTTGTTTCCCAGATCCTACGGCTCTTAGGAATTTCTTTTGGAGAAGTTTAGACGAATAACAAGAAAAAAAGAAATTGCAAAATGTCGTTTTTGGCAGAGACACACAAAAGACTGTCCATTAGGAATCTGCAGGAAATCACAGGGGGCGGGCTTTGAGTCATATAAACGCAGCACAGGAATCGGGGATTGAATGAAGTGCAAATGTATTTGACAAGAGAAAAAGTACTCAAAGAAAATACAACAGAAAAGACACTGAAATAGAAAAGAAAAAAGAAAATAAAATCAATTCAAAATATCAAAAAAAGATATGTGTCACTCGTCCAAACATGAAGAAACCTTTATTTCGGTTTGTTGAAAATGGAATGTTTTTGGTTGTACTTCTTGATTGTACATCCCCCGAGGAGTTCCTTTACAAAATGTTGAAACGAATGACAGAGAGATTGAAGGGAGAAAAAGATTACAGAGTTTTCGTGTTTGACAGAAAGTCAAAAAAAAGGCTGTCCGTTAGGAGGAATTTGAGGGAGGTTGGTGTGGAGTCAGGGAAATACGACGCAGGAATCGAGGTTAAAGTGGAGAGCAAATGTGCTTCCATGATAAAAGTTGAAGAGAAAGGGAGAAAGAAAAGAAAAAGAAATAAAGAAAAGGAAAATGGGAGGAAAGAAAAGAAACATAGAAAGAAAAAGAGGTATTAATGAAATTTTGATAGATATTCAGTATATCATTTACCTCAAACAAATTTGAATTAACTTGTGATGGTCTGTTCGCCCTATTCATCATAACCATCAACGGATAGCGTCACTCTTATATCTCCACGACCTGTAGCCCTAGAATGTGACTAAACATATGTATTTTGTAATGAGAAAACCCTTTCCTTCCATTGTTTGGCTTTTCAAGTGTATTTTAAAGCGAGAAACCGATTTTTAATGTGTTTCAATTGAAATTACCATTGCTCGGGATTTAAACTTCATTTAATCTCTGAATAAAGGAATATACTCGAATAAACAGATAGTTACATATTTAAAACTGGACTATCAGCTCATACATATCTATGATAGGCCTGATCAGCCCCTATATCATTGTTTCTGCATACTCATTTATTTGAGCTTGGTCTAATTGTTTTGTTAGGTAATATTATTAGGGAGAGAGAGTCAGTAGGAAGATGTTCAGTACAATAATAGGAGGAGGGTTGGGTGCTGAGAGGATAAGGAAAAGTGACGTCACACGCAAAACTCACATAGAGAATCAACGGGAGATACATGCAGAGATGTGGTGATAGGAGGAAGCAAGTGCAGAAGAGAGGACGGGGAGGTGGTGGTAGTGGGGTGCAAGAAAGGGTGGCTCCTCTTCCGAACATCTTCGCTACAGTTAATGCAGGTGCAACTACCCTCTGTATATTTGTCATTCTCTCTCCATATCTCTATCCCTCCCCCACTGCTACGTCTCCTCTCGCCGCCTCCCACAACCTATTTCTCCTCTTCTCGCCATCCATCCTGCTACAAATGACTACGCATGTCTCCCATTTCTTATAAATGTGATTTGTGCATACGACGTTTGTCTGTCCCCATTTCTTTCTCCACTTCCCCCTTTTGTATCGCCACACTCACCCACTGCACACTCATCCCTATAATCTCACTCGTTGCAAAAACTCTTTTTCCGTTCTCCTTCCACCCACCATCTCTACGTGTCACCCATTGATTATGTGAGTTACGTGTGCGATCTCTCTCTCTCTCTCTCTCTCTCTCTCTCTCTCTCTCTTTCTCTCTCTCTCTCTCATTCCTTCCAGGGATCTCTCTTCCCAAAAACCTCCATCCTCCTCACGTAACCTCCATCTCCTCCTCAGCACAACTTTTCTTTAACCAACAACGTCTCCGCATGTCTCCTTTTGATTCTCTATGCGAGTCACACGTGCAACCTTTCTCTGTCTGCCTCTCTCTCTCTTTCTTCATCTCCTCCAATCCCAGCATTACCTCTCCCACCACTCTCTTTCTATCAGCATTATCCAACATTACAATTAGACTATTCTTAAATGAATAAAAATGCACAAACAATGATATGGAGAGCTGATCCAGCCTATCATAGATATGTAACATGTATAGTCGGACCTAAAGTATCTTTAATCTGTTTATCAGAGTATATATGTTTTCTTGTAAAGAGATTGAATAATCGTCTGGACTATGATGATTTTTATTAAGTTTGAACTTTACTCCCTCAGATTCACTTAATAACCTTTTCTTTATAAATATGTTTGGAATATATATTCACAGGAGATTTTATGCTGATACTGACGTAACACTTGTTTTTTATAAATTTAGTCCAAGATATTCCGTGACATGTTTGATCTGAAACTTCTCGAAATCAAGCATTCACGAATTTCCAATTCTTCTAGATGTGATTCTGAGTAATCGGAGAGCCTTAAAAAAATCTACAATTCTGAAACAACATTAAACAGGAAGACATCGATCAGATAAGAGATGTTGTGGTCTGGCACTGTCAAACAGAAAGACATCGATCCTGAAACCCCCACCCAGATTATACTCCCCCCAATTCACCCAAATTCTATTCCATGACTCTCGTTGCGTCATCTTACTGTCATGTTCTGTCTATAAGGCTATCAATTTCTTTCCCATGTCCGAACGGTTGTGTTATCTGCAAACACCTGAAGCTGGAAGCGTATATTCTGCAAGAGACTGGAAAGTATAGATTACCTGGCTGCTGATTGGATCATGTTGGGACCAGGTGGAAAAACCAGATTAAGTGCTACCTTTCGTCATCTTTAGACTGTAATAAGGACTAACGAGATTTTTAGATGAACGAATCGGAAAGGGCCCTTCCAAAATTAATCAATTTCACGAAATTGGTCCGGTACACAAAAAAGCGAAGAATTGAGAAGGTAATGGAGTCCACAAAGTATTGAATATATATATATATATATATATATATATATATATATATATATATATATATATATATATATATATATGTTTGTACTATGGGTGTGAAGTGATCCTACAGAATGTTGATGAAATTGACAATCGGAAAGTGAAAAAAGAGAAAATAGGTGATACAACTCAAAATTGTTTTATTGTTCCGTGGATATGTTTCGATGCAGTTTGACGGGTGCCAGCCATCTTTTTCGGAGAAAGATTTTTCAGCGGTTCACAGAAAATATCGCTGTTTGCATGTTTGAAACTGAGAAAGGAACATGTTACACTCGAACAATACCTCTCAGAATGATAGAAATATTCTAAGGTGTAACACCTACTTTCTCTTGAGTTTTTCTCTTCACTTTCTAATTGTCACTTTCATCAATATATATATATATATATATATATATACGTTTAAGAAATGGATATATAATCCGATAAAAGTAACTGCTTTATCTCCGAATTCTCATTTTGTTCATTGACCACCAATAGGCTCAACGGTAAGAGCAGCGCTACATTAAAGTAGCAACCGATTGGTCACAGCCTTATTTTCTTTGTTTATAATTGTTTATTCTATTTAAGCTGTCAAAACCAAATGATACGCTCACTGTGTGATAACGGGAGATCGTTTCAAATAAATTAGTAAGTAGGCTAACGCTTTTATAATTACTTAAGTTGGATTATATATCCATTTCTTAATTATATAACTATCTGTATTGAGAAACAAATAGAGCAGATTTAGTCAGTGAATAAACAAAATGAGAATTCGGAGATAAAGCAGTTTTTTGAGACTTTGCATAACTGGCAGCTGTTTAGCTCAAGGGAAAACAACATCACATTAAAGCAGCTACCTATTGGTAGCAAGTTTAATTCCTGTAGCAACCCCATTTCTTTAATTGTTTGAACACAATCTCGAATGAACAAAATCTCATGTGAAATAGGCCCCAACATCCTAGAATGACAATAAAACTATAGCACCACTTCTATTATCACAACAAAGATAATATACAACGATTTAAAACAAACTGAAATGACGAAACTAGCACGATATATAGTCTAGAAAGCTTTTCAGCTTTAAACACATTAAAAAGATTGTGTCATTCATTTCCCAATATCAGCTAATGTAATTTATGTCATTTCCTTCTATGTTTTCTTTTTAATGCTTTACATATACTATGATATTATGGTACAATGTGTAAAATCTTTGCTTGTAAAGATCATCAGTTGTTCATCATGTGACCGTTTAGGAAATTTGAAAACAAACTAGTTTTATCAACGTGGCTCTCCAGCAGTGTTGATCGAACACCACCATCCCTTTCAATTATGGGCTTACTTACAAAAGCTACCCAAAAACGTATTTGACGACGAGGAACGAAAATCATGAGCAATAATCATGTTGAGAATAAGAACATAACTGTCAAGATAGGAGATGCAAAACTCGGCAAGGTAGACCACTACATCTTCCTAGGACAACAAATCTCCACGAGACCCTCAAAAGAGGAGGAAATCAAGCGAAGAATCATTCTCGGGTGGCAAGCCTTCGGCAGAGCAAGCTCTACTTTCAAGAACCAGACGATCCCAATAATCCTAAAAGGAAGAGTATACAACCAATGCATTCTCCCGATAGTCACTTATGGAGCTGAAACATGGAGCTTAACCAAGAGACAGACCAACAAACTGAGAAGTATGCAATGTGCACATTAGAGAATCATGCTCAACCTTACATGGAGAAATAACAAAACAGCACAGTATATAAAGAAGAAAATGGGTGTCTGTGACATCATAGAAACAATCAAAAATCTCAAATGGCAATGGGCAGGCCATGTTGCAAGAATGAAAGACAACCGATGGACATCACGTCTCACAGCATGGATCCTGAGAGATCACATGAGGAACTGAGTCCGACAGAGCACAAGATGGAGAGTCAACTAGACAGATTCAGGAGATACTGGCTCCGCAACGCCCATGATAGATAAGTGTGGCGAATCCTAGGGAAGGTCTATGTCCAATGAAGGACGTTAAAAAACTGGTGATGATGATGATGATGATGATCGGTTAATATAACAACAGACGTGACTATTTGTTCGTATCACTTCTTTTGAATGTTTACCCATGTGAATATTAAATGCACTGTGTTGGTTTTATCCTCACGCTGCATGGAAACCAACTGATGATATCGTCTTCAAGAATACTAATTGCACAAAAAATCTTTAATTTAATTTTCTTCTAACATGTTCAACAAAAATCTAGACATTTTTCCACTAACATTAAAATTAATTTCTCCTTTTCGTACACCATCTCGCTCCCATCATTCATTTTCCTTTAAATTATCAAGTAAATCAACCTTATGTACATGGAAACCAAACCACATTCTAGCCGGTATTCAATGGGCTATTCTTTTGATGTACTTATATAATTTGTTACATGGCATTCTATACTCAATCCCCAAGCCCACCCAACTACCTATCAGTCAGACAAATGGACCAGTACCAAATGTTTTCCCCTTTCCTAGGTTCTAGTCAATGCGATTATCTTTCACACTGATAAAGACTATATCCATCTCTTTTGGTTACTTAATTCCCCAGTCCCATTAGCATATTCTTTAATTTTTGTAAATATTTCATTATGGTCAAACTGATAAGTTTCAAAGGAGTCAGAATGTCTAGTCATGGCTTTATCAAATTGTCTGGAGATCTTTCTGATTTGGCCACTTTTATTGACCATTCTTACAACTAAAGAAACAATTTTCGGTATAGAATCAATAAATCCAAGTTTAGCTCGTGCTATCCTTAAATATCCTAAGAATATAGTGCCGTAAAATATATGGAATACGTAGGGTATGGAACGGAAATGAGTCTCGTTTATCAATCAATTGATAGACTAACTCGAGGGACTGCCATGACAAACACCGCCGGTGCATTACTGCACTTGTACGGACGAACCCACACTCATTCACACCCATTGAATCACTATCTGTGCATACTCTAACTTCAAGCAGAATCGCACTCACACTCACACATATACACTGACTATAGCCTCTTACACATCATCATCGTCATCATCATCAGTCTTTTAACGTCCGTCGTTGGACATAGACCTTCCCCAGGATTCGCTACAATTCCCTATCATGGGTATTGCGGAGCCAGTATTTCCTGAATCTGTCAAGTTCATCTCTCCATCTTGTGTTCTGTCGGACTCAGTTTCTTAAGGGATCTGTTGAGATCCATGTTGTGAGACGTGATGTTCATCGGTTGTTTTTCATTCTTGCAACATAGCCTACCCATCGCCATTTGAGCTTTTTAATTGTTTCTATAAAGTCACAGACTCCCATTTTCTTCCTTATATACCGTGATGTCTTGTGGTCTCTCCATGTAAGGTTGAGCATGATTCTCTCATGCACACGTTGCATATTTCTCAGTTTGCAGGCCTGTCTCTTGGTTAGGTTCCATGTTTCATCTCCATAAGTGACTATCGAGAGAATGCATTGTTGTATAGGATTATTGGGATCATCTGGTCCTTGAAAGTTGAGCTTGCTCTGCCGAAAGCTTGCCATCCCAAAGTGATTCTTTGCGTGATTTTCTCCTCTTTTGAGGGTCTCAAACAGCCATAAATAAAGTCCCCCCTACTTGAATTAACTTTCCCACACGACCAAACAGATAAGAATATCCATTTCCTGTTTTGTTTCTCAAGATTTTAGGCAATCCTTTTGTCATTCTGGGTCTGTTGAAGCTGTCCCTGGTAGAATATCACCACAAATATGAATAAATAATATATTCATATTTAACTCAGTTTCCACATTGTCTTTCATTTCGCTATACACACACACACACACACATACACACACACACACACACATATATATATATATATATATATATATGTGTGTGTGTGTGCGTGTGTCTGTGTGTCTGTGTGTGTCTATGTGTATGTATGTGTGATTCGAAAACGAGGGATTAACATTGGCGTTTCGTAACACCTCCGTTGCTGGTTACGATGTAAAAATCACTGCTTTTGTAGACTAATGGGTTCATAAATTCAGTACACTTTGGTGGAATCTTCTTTGACAACTAAATTGACGACGACGCCGTAGAACAAGCAAGAATCAACAAGAAATTCTCTTTGAGAAAGAAAAAGAATTACTTCCTTGCAGTATCCAACCCCCTACTCTGCCACTGGACTATTTACGCAAATACATAACAAACCATTGAAAACGGACGCGTACAAAGTGTGAGTACACAATTATAAAAACGTCATTAGATTAAATGTCCTATAAACTTTGTTGATTTCTCGTTTATTTCCTCAATGTCTGAAATATCAAAGTTCGAAAGTTGAACAACATCAGGAGAATTATTTTAATTAATATTTATTTCCGACGGCTTCGACAGAAAAATCAAAAGTTTACAATCAAGGCTGAACGGCTGTCACATCCACTTGGCATTTATCAAATGCGTTGATGTCAATGGGCGAATTAGATGAATCAATAATTATGTTATGTTCATAGAAAGAGGCAGATCAAAGATTGTTTGAATTGTATGGAGTTACAAGTGAAGTGACTGCAAACATCAGACCAGAGCAAATAAGTCCAGCTTGGAGGAGAGTACTTCCATCATCATCAGCAGCAGCAGCAGCAACCTTGTAGCGTCCGTTGTTGGACCTGAACCTTCCCCATAATTCGATGGACCTCTCTGTCGTGGGCGTCACGGAGCCAGTACTTTCTGAACTTGTACAGTTCGTCACGTCATCTTATTCTCTCCGAGCCGCAGTTTTTCATATGATCTCTTGGGATCCACGTTGTGATTTGTGCTAACCAGCAGCTGTCTGTCATTCTTGCAACATAAACAGCCTACTGCCACTTGAGTTTTCATAATGGTTCCGATGGTGTCTCTGACTCCTGTGTTGTTTTGAGATCTATCCATAAGATGTTAAGCATGATTCTCTCTTGTGCACGTTGCGTGGTTCTCAGTTTGAGGGCTAATCTTTTGGTTAGGTTCCGTGTTTCAGCCCCATATGTGACCATTCAGAGAACACATTGTTTGTACAACCTATCTTTTTTAAGACTAGACATACCAATTGACTAACATTAATTTTTCAATAATTTTTCTTTAGTCTTACTTTTGTTGATGTTGGGCAAAACTCCAAGGTATTTATTTACAGCAGTTACATTTTTTTCTTTATGTTGAGGAAAGAAATAAAGTAGAAAATAAGAATTGGGTGGATTTACGCCTGTTGCTTATTATACGAAATGAATTTTGCATAAATACACAAAGAAATATAAGGCGAAAGTGATAAAGAAATCTAGCCTAGGATGAATGAAATTTTAGGATACAGCTCTGATAGTGAATGACCCAGCAATAAAAATCACTGATTTAAGTAGACTCTGTTTTAGTTTTCTGCTATCCTAATTTGTCCTTAGCTTACCGTTACATTCGACTATCAGTATCATATATCTCGACCAAAAATATTTTGTAAGCAAACAGTTTGAGTAAGTCCTACAGTTTCTAACATAGTAAAAGACCAACACGACGTAACAAGAATAGATAGAAACTAAAAAGAATTAGAAGAGTTGTCTGAAACAAGGCAACTATACTTCAATACAGACAAATGAAAAGTAATGCATATAGGATAAACAGGGGGAAAAAATCTACAACATGAATGATATAAAAAACTAGAAACTACAGAACAAGAAAAAGAACTCGGTATAACCATAACATCAAAACTCCAAATTTATAACGATACATAAAAAAATACCAAAAATAGAATACGTGCTGCAAGCATGGTCTTTCCATTGCAAAAAAACACAAAAAGAATTGGAAAATATCCAGAGAAGAGCAACATAACTAGTTCCAGAACTAAAAAGCTTTCCCTTTGAGAAAGACTTGAAAAAAATTAAACAAACAACACTAGAAGAAATGGGATAAGAGGAAACAGGATACGAAGATTTAAAACAATAAAAGGTATCTACAACGTCCCAACCGAAAAACTATTTAGAATGAATGAAAGAAACAAAAAAAAAGGAAATATATATACATTGCATGAAGATCCAAGAAGGGAGTTCTTCTCTCAAAGAGTTGTCAACGATTGGAACAATTTATTGAATCGAGATCCAGGAATAATAGAAGCTAAAAACAATCAACAGTTTTGAGGAATGAATATGACTTATTCATAACCGACAAAAAAATAAAAGCTTCTGAAAAGGATCAATAACAAAACTCTCAAATAGAAAGCAAGTTACAAGCACAAATATTAAGAAAAAAAACTTTCTATAAATCTTATCTTATGTATCTCCTTGCAGGCATCACGATTCCAATCAGAAAATCACCGATCTTTACATTCGAACAGGATACAATCGCACCACAGTCACGGGCCCTAAACAATCTTCTAGTCTGACAGAGGAATATTTCAGTTTCCGATGAATCAACTCGATGATTGTGCAAGTTATTTCTCTTGCGTGATCGAATATCGATTGTCTGTCAACCAAGATGAAGACTTTATCAATTTTATTGCCATATTTCTAATTAATTTATCAGATGAACAGATGTTATTTTCACAGAAAAAAAAACCGGTGTAAACCCAATTATGATTTATCGACGTTTCCTTACAGCATGAAAAACACTGAGACGTGTTAACATCTGTATATTCCTCTGTATGCATATATTAAGTATTTTTTGTATGTGAGTGTTTTTCTATGTCTACTAAATTTTGAATGTGTCTGGTAAAACATGATATAGACTCGGCCTCCGTTGAGAGAAGGGTCATTTCAGTGCGGAGAAATAAGAATTACCATTTTGAGGTAAACATACCATCAGGCATCACGAAAGGTGGCGCTGGAGGGAGATCTGCTGGGGTTTAAGTGTTAAGACTGAGTGTTGAAATTTTGAACATTAGCATCTGCTTACAGCAGTACAGTATACAGACAAATTCCTAAATCCAACACAAAATTTAATCATATCTCCTTCGCTTATGGCCCAACCTCCTACAAAATTTAATTGAAATTCATTGGGAACTTTTGGGTATCCCAGTTTTATCAAATGCCTGGGGTGTGAGTACCTCAAAATTGACATTTCTTTTTCTCTGCCCTAGAGTGGCCTTTCCCTCAATAATAGCCTTGTCTATTACGATATTTTGGAGAACTTGCAGTGTTTGATTCGTGTTCAATTTTGGAGGGAAATGATGCATGTTGTTTATATTGATATTCGTGTGAATATTCGCTAGAGTGTGTACACACATATAAATGTGTGTGCATGTGCGTCTTACTAAAAAGTTCAAAGAACTTGAGGCGAAAAACGACTTCCTTAATCAAAAGAAGAAGAAATCAAGCGAAGAATCACACTGGGATGGTATGATTTCGGCAGAGCGAGCTCAACTTTTAAGAACAAAAAAATCCCTCTAATCTTAAAAAGAGGGAACCATGCAATGTGCACATGAGAGAATCATGCTCAACCTCACATGGAGAGATCACAAGACAGCACAGTATATTAGAGAAAAGACAGGAGTTCGAGACATCATAGAAACTGTCATCATCATCAGTTTTTTTAAAGTCTGTCGTTGGACATTGACCTTCCCCAAGATTCGCTTTCTCTATCATGGGCGTCGTAGAGCCAGTATTTCCTGAATCTGTCTTATTCATCTCCCCATTTTGTTTTCTGTGGG
Organism: Thysanoteuthis rhombus; assembly: GCA_963457665.1. Taxonomy (NCBI): domain Eukaryota; kingdom Metazoa; phylum Mollusca; class Cephalopoda; order Oegopsida; family Thysanoteuthidae; genus Thysanoteuthis; species Thysanoteuthis major. The sequence continues at coordinate 36,877,847 of OY735239.1, forward strand.
CCTCGGTCTCTCATATGATCTCTGGGGACCCATGTTGTTAGACGTGATGTCCATCGGTTGTCTTTCATTCTTGCAACATGGCCTGCCCATTCCCATTTGAGGGCTGCACATGATGCAAGAATGGCCGGCAACTGCTAGACATCACGATTCATGACGTGGATACCCAGAGATCAGATGTGAGGCTGTGGCTGACGGAAAATAAGATGGCGTGATGGGCTTGATAAATTCAGAAAGTGCTGCGATGTCCATGATAGAGAGGGCTGGCGAATCCTGGGTAAGGTCTAGGTCCAACGATGGACGCCAACAGACTGATGAGTATGGTGGTGATGATGATGAAAGAAAGAGGCTCCATGCTGATGGAGATCGGCCTCTCTACTGCAGTAATCGTACGTGAGACTAGCTTGAAAACCATAGCAAATCAGCAAAGAGCCTAACGGTATTTGATAGATATAATGTAGACTGGCACAAGGCCACAAATATTGAAAATCCTTTGAGAATCAGACTCACTGAAGTGTTATTGGTTTTGGGCACGATGAGATGCAAATAGATATTTATTTATCATCGTATGATCTGGTACAAGGCTGTAATTAAGAGAAACCTAATCAGGATCGAGCTAATAATAGCCTCGTGCCAGATCAGAGGAAAACATCGTAAATATTTGTAGAGGAACTATAATTGCCTAGGCTCCAATCATGAATTTAGAAGCATGAAAATCCATGGTTGCTAATTTAAGCAATTAACAATATTAAATCGCTCGTAAATTGTATGTCTGATTTCTGGTGTCTATCTGTTTACTGATTCAATCGTACAAATATTTATAGCTTCTTCCTTCATCAGTATTCATATCTGTCCGTCTGTATATAGTTCTATCTATCTACCTATCTATCTATCTCAGTCTATTCATATCTATGTATTGATACTATATCACATATACACTCTCTATCCAATTTGTTCCCTCTTCCCGGTTCACTGGCCCAAACAAGAAAATCTCAACCATTAGAGATGAGTATAGATTTGTGAATCATCCCACACTTCAACAAGGTCAACCGACTGATTGCCAAATAACCTTGTCAGGAATACAAATAACCTTATTACTTTCAACCTTTGCCCTTTTGCAGTGACATGCAATCAATGCTGTGAATTATTTATTCGTCGGTCTGGGAGTTCTATCGAATCCAAACGGCTCGAGAGCCGAATTCTTTGTTGCCAGTATTTAGCAATATAATTATTCATCAATTTTCTAATATGAATCAAAAGAAATGTTCATTTCTCTTCAAAGATTTGGAGAGACGTTTGATTGATTCTCCTTGACATTTGACGACCGATATTTTCGATTACCCTCAGCCAAGAGTCCGTTTATTGTTGTTCCAGCGATGGTTGTCACCGAATCTTTGACGGACACGTTGAGGTGCGGAGTTTGGTGACTTGGGCATCGCAGATTCTCGTGAAAACATGTGTGTCTAAGTTACCTCTAGGGTTTGGGAACTATTCTGTGTTTAAAGGCCACATTGAAATGTATTGTCTTCTGAAATCACAGTGAACGAGTTTTTAGTCGAGCAAAATTTAAAGTTCTAAACCTTTAGTCATCAAACTATGTTCTAATGTAATTGGTTTATACTACTTGAAGAAATGAAGAACTTTACTAACATTTTAATGACTGTTCAAGATTGCTTTTGCGAGAAACCATCGATATATCAAGGCCTTAGAGGGTTGCAGGTTCCCCACCATTTGCCTTATTTATTTATTCATATATATATATATATATATATATATATATATATATATATATATATATATATATATATATATATATATATATATATAAAGACTGACAATATAATCAGCACTAGTATCAGAATCAAACACGACAGAGATCACGAGTGAAATTTAAGCCGGCAGAATATGATATGGCGAGATAAACTAGACAAGTTCAGAAAATATTAGTTCCGCGACGCCCATGATTGGGGAAGGTCTATGTCCAAGGACGGACGAAAAAACAGTGATGATTATGATGATGATGCAAAGATTCAAATACTATACTTAGTCAAATCTGTACTGTGGTTATTTTCTTTATTAATTTCCAGAAGGGGAAGACTTTTGAAAAGAGACTTTTACGTAAGCGTTATTCAATATCATTGAGTTCTATGCAGGTGTTGTCGTCCTTAGTTATGAGAAAGCTAACGTCGATTAGAAAAAAGTATACATTCTTTGAGTATATGATACTGCAAGCTGGAATTAATTTTCCTTTTTGATTCCTGGAAAAAAAAACTTTCTTTAGAAGAGAAGTGTGCATCTTATGGATTTTCTCCGCCGAGATGAAGAGTCGGTGACTTCTCATCGTATTTTCCCGATATCTCACGAATACCCGCGTCCGTAATATATTGCCAAGGAACAAAGATAACTGGTAACGGTAACCAGAAGTCGGAACTATGGTTTATTTAACTGGGTTAGAGGCGGAATATATATCCTAGATAATCGACTTCGGTATAGAAGAAATGCCTGCGGAAAGTTACAGCTTTCTTGGAAATTTCGATGCGATATACTGCAGATGTTATGGGAAAGTTGGTTCCCGGGGCAAGGACGTTCCAAGAGTCTTTCCTAAAAAAAGTAAAAAACTGGATTTGGCAAAACTAATCAGCTCATTTTTTTTTCTGAATTCCTGGGATGAGGATCCATCTCTATTATACACAGATTTACTCGGATTTATGTTCTTGTTTGGTTGGTATGGCCCTAACGTTTTGGTAATTGTACTCTTCGGTCTTCTTCAGATGTCTGTCGTAGTTGGTAACCTCCTGGGAATTTCGAACCGAACCCTTTATTGAATTCACAGGGGTACATTGTTTTCATTCTTTTGTCCGTGCCAGAGAATCATCATCATCATCATCATCATCATCATCATCAGTCTTTTAGCGTTCTTTTAGGCCTTTTGGGACCGCTGACCCAGCAGGAACGGGTGTTTCCGTGGTGTAGTGTTTGGGTAGTCGCTGTTGGAGCACATCACCCCCACCCAATACAAGCGATGTGGCTGGGCACTTTTGGAACCGAGTACCCAGCAGGAACAGCCGGTATATCTATCATTGTGCGAACCATATCTCGTATCAAATAATACATCTCTCTAGATATTTACACTGAGTTTTTTACAAAGAAATATGTAAATGGATTTTTATATCGATCGGAAAATAGCGTTGTAAACCTCCCTGCTTTGGAAAGAAGAATCCGAAATTGGAACAACTGTGCAATTAACACACCACCCCTCAAGCTGAAGAGCAGATAACTATACAATAGACAACCCAACCCAACAGCATCTTCTTCAATTTAACTGAGTGAATCAGTTCATACAGATGAAATCTATGAACGCAGCTGTCAAAGTTATTTCATTGCTGCCCGTTGTTCTTGAGATAAATATTCAATTATCTTTCCCGACTTTCCATCGAAATCCTTTCATCTTCTGACAGATTTCAACTGATAATTGTCTAATATCATTCGATCCCATTTATCTAGAAATATCGATTGCTTTCACAGGTTTTGATCATTAGACTTGGTCCAATCTGCATTCTATTGACCTCAATCGATAAAATCGAATGTCTTTTCTGAATCCTGAAAATATATAAATGTTTAATGCATTTGTGTCTGGAAGTTCTCCTCTAAGATATCCAATTCCAACCTCGATAATTTCTTGTGCTTAAAAGGAAAATTTCCTCTCACTTTATAGATTTTTGCTAAAGTCTGATAATTCATAACGTTATCGAATTATGCAGTTGATGATATAGTTTACTTAAAAGATGATTATCGCAAATGAAAGATTCTTCCTTTCAGTCTTGTCTTTCTCTTATTTCTCTCTCTTTTTTTTCTCTTATTTCAACTCTTATTCAACTTATTCAATGAAATTTAGTTGTTTCCGTTGCTCTAACGTGAGGAATCCTTACTGATATCTCATACAAATGGTCTTTAAAATCTTAGAAGGATTCAAATATAGATTACTATATTGATTGTCTCAACCTAATGTTAGAAAATCTAGTTGTGGCCATGGTCTGAACATTACTAAAGAATTCAATTCTATCTTTACAATAAGATTTATTTATTTTACGTATCATTCCAGTTGTATTTCAATGGTATGCTTTCATTTTCTTTTGTCTTGTTTCAACGAGTTCACTTGCGGTTTTTTCGGTCATATGTGATCCAGTAATTCTTTTAATCCGGATAGAATTACAAGCGGATATTTGAATTTCTCGCAGTTCTCACAAAGATATGTAACGTCTTCACCTCAGTGATATGTTTAAGATGATAATCAAAAATTATGTGGTTCAAAGCTGTAGTCTAGCATCTACAAATCTTTCAACTTCAAGTGTCCAGGAACTTTTTAAGACTGTGCTCTACTTAAGCATACTTTATTTAAAAGTCTACGATGCGACAGTCAAGTGTGAAATAATCAGTAGTCGTAACAGCCTTCCTCTTCTTCACGTATTGATTAATTGTGTAAGGGGGGAAAAACCGTACATTTTGTCGTGTTGGTTGTGCTTCAAAATTATTTCTAATTTTCCATCGGAAAACATATAAAATGGAGTGAAAGAACATCTAGAGAAATCTAGATTCTGGATAATTTGAATCTTATTTCCACTGGAAAACGTCTAAAATAGTGCAAAACAACATCTAAAAACATCTAGATTCTGGATAATCTGAATCTTATTTACACTTGAAAGTGTCTAAAATAGTGCAAAAAAACGTCTCGAAACATCTAGATTCTGGAGGATCTGAATCTTATTTCAGCTGGAAAACATCTAAAAGAATGTAAAACAACGTCTAGAAACATCTAGATTCTGGAGGATCTGAATCTTATTTCAGCTGGAAAACATCTAAAAGAATGTAAAACGGCCTCTAAAAACATCTAGATCCTAGAGAATCTGAATCTTATTTACACTGGGAAAAACATGAAGTTAAATAACATCTCCAAATCTAGATGTTATCAGTAAATCTATCAAAATAAGGTCTCAAAAATGACCCAAAAGTTGGGTTGGGGTTCAAAGATTAAAAGAAAACATTATTAGAGGTCGTACGAATTTCAATTTTCGAGCATGTAGACTAAACAGTATGGCCAGGAGCGTTGGAATACACGAACATACAAACACACGTACGTATGAAAAGAGATAGAACCCTTCTCCACCTTTGGTGGCTACGATTGCTCAACTAAAGTGCTGTAGTTGTTTGATTAGATAGATTTATAAACAAGCATACGTTCAGATTGCTACAGAGAGACATTCTCCTCCTTCAATTAGAATTTTCTCCTATTTTACTGGGAGTGAATTAGTCCATATGATTCTTAAGTGTTCTTAAGAGAAATATCGAATTATTCGTTTCCAACTTTCCATCAAAATCCTTTGATCTCCTGACAGATTCAAGCTGATAATTGTCTAATATTATTCGATCTCATTGATCTAGAAACATCTGCCAGGACCTCGTCAGCCTGAATCACGTCAATTGATTTCACAGGTTTTAAGTGTTGGACTTGGTCTGATCTGCACTCTATGAAACTCAATCGATTAGACCGCATGTACTTTTCAAAACCCAGAAAATATTTGTTTTAGAATAAGATAAAACAATTGAGAATAAATTCAAAATCTTAGTTTGCAAAATTCAATTCAATTTATCAAATGAATATTGATGATTTTCCTTAGTATATAATCAAAAGAAAACGAATATATTTCGACTTTTCATGTCATTATCAATGTTTGAAACTACACTTTCCAGATGTATTCAGTACTTAGGGAAAAACAGTCTGCAACCATTCATTGCTTTTTGTTAAATCCTGACATAGTCAAATCCTTGCTCTACTCTCTAGGATAACTTTATCGGTGAAAACAATTTAATTGAAATTTAGAATGATTAGAGATTATTGAGAAATTATTTCACTATAAAACTGCATTGGAAATAAGGAAGACATGGATTGTCAATGGTCAGGAAGCATTGCAAGAATTACTGAAAGAATAAGGGTCTGGTGTGTATATTGTAATGGCATTGCTAATGATCTTTCTACGGGAATACATTAGAAAATAGAGTTAAAAGGGTTATGTATATGTATACATGGATATGATAAATTAGTTTCTGATAACTTTACCGTAGATATGCATTAAAATTAACGTTTTTTCTCACTGAATGCACAGGTTTAGGGCAAGTCAGTGCAATTTAACAGTCATTTGGAAATAGGTGAATGAAGTGACACAAAAACGTTCGGCGTTTAAAGATGCGAAGCTTTCTAGGCTATGTATATATATGAGTGTGTGTGTGCGTGATAAATGCCTCTCTGATTAATTTACTCAAGATATCCATTTGAATTCAGTTCTCACTGACAGAATATACTTACTATATATATATATATATATATATATATATATACATATATATATATATATATATATATATATATATATATATATATATATATATATATATATATATATATATATATATACAAATCAACATGTACTCATTTTGGTGATTAACACCAGCCGGATTCTGTCAGGAGGTGAAAGGATTTCTATGGACGACTTTAAAAGATAATAACTTTTTTTTATATAAGACAATTTCTAATCAAAATTTAAATGGCAATGGGTTGGCCATGTTGCAAGAATGGTAGACAACCGATGGACAGCACGACTCACAACGTGGATGGCCAGTGATCATATTGTAAACTGGTCGGCAAAATATAAGATGACGTGAAGAACAAAATATGTTCAGAAAGTATTGATTCCACGACGCCCATGATAGCGAATCCTTGGGAAGGACGCTGAAAGGTTGCTGCTGCTGATGATGATGATGATGATGAGAGTGTGCATATATTTCTACTTAAGTTCACATCGTGCGTGTGTTCGTGTGTATGTGTGTAGCGCGCTTAATTAAAGTGTTGAATACACACACAGATATATAATACCAGATTCACTCTCTCTCACACCCTCATACACACACAAACATATATATATATATATATATATATATATATATATATATATATATATACGGATAAATAAACATTACCGCAAAACACTTCACTCCCGAGTCTGTCTCACTCTTTACAGTTCATATTATATATATATATATATATATATATATATATATATATATATATATATATATATATATATATATATATGCATAAGTAAATTTTGCTCAAAAGCTCTACCCTCCAATAAATTCCATTAAGTAAAAAGATTTTTCGAAATAATTAAAGATGTTTCAACATCAAAGCCTTATCTGGGAGAAAAATTCGCACTTAATTCAAATATATTCCCCTAGGCTACAAGACGTCATCTAACTTCAGCAGACAAGAAAACAGCGCACATACGACAAACGTCTTTGTCAGTAAGAAAAAAAAATTGTGAAATGAAATAGAGTAAATAAATCTTGAAATACGGTGAAAATTGTGAAGACATCAAATTTTGTTGTGTTTTTGTTCATTTTCTTTTTATTTCGGGTTGGCTTATTTTAGAAAAAAAAATATCAAATTTATCATGAGAGTTATCTCCCCTGTTATTAGAATAGGAATTATTTTCGATTCTAAATCTCTTTTGTTTATTTCTTAAATTCGTGTTTATCTGATTGTTCATATTTTTTTATTTTTTTATTAATTTAAAAAGAATTGTTTCAAAACGAAAACCATCAGTGCCAATATTTTATATCAATCAAATTTCCCTGTTTGTTTGTTTTTTTCTTTTTGATTCTCTAGTTTCTTTTTATTGGTAAATACTTAATATTTTTGTTCCTCCCTTATTTCTTTTTACTTTTTTCGTGTATTTTACAAGTTTTTTGTGTCCATTTCTACATTTTCTCCTCTCTCTCTCTCTTCCAGGTTCTCGTCTCAACCAAGATGTGATATTATTGTATATGAGACCAACTTACTAACCATCTCGCTACACTTTTCTGACTATATAATCACGGAACGAATGAAATTCAATGAAGGTTTCTATAAGTACAGCTTCCCTATGAAAACTTTCGTGATCCAGAATGTCTTGAAGCCAAGGAGCAATTAGTATTACTCTATATGGAAAAGATTTTAAGCGTTCCCAGGCCCAAAAAATAACATTATTGTATAACTGTCAGTTTTAAACAAAACTCAACTCTTTTGCAAGGTCATTTTGGTTTTACTGATACCTGAGGACACATCTTGCAAACGAAACACAAAATGAATTGAGATAAAGCACAGATGCGCACATCAGATGCGAATCATAGAGATATGGTGGTCTAAGGTCAGCCTTTAACGGTGATTTGGCAACTCCTGCAGCGGCTCTTTACCAATCTCCTAAAAATTTATGGTAAGGGGTTTGAAGAGTAAGGGTTTTTACAGTGACCAATCAAATTTGGATAAATCTACTTATGATATAAAACGTTGAACCATAGGTTTTTCTTCCCTTCACGTCAGCATGAAAGATTTATCTAATTGTGAAAATGTGTAGAATCAAAACATTCATCCACTGTCGATATTATTGATGTCAAACGAAGCACTCAAATGACCTGCAGTGTGCCCATGTAACCTTAAGCCAAAGAGCGAAGCACTTGATGACTCCTAAAGACACCAGGAGATATTACATGCCTTATGCATTTTTTCTCTTTTCTAAACATGTGGAATATTACATGTTTTATGTGCTTCTTTTTTTTATTCTAAACACATGGAGTATTACGTGACTTATGTTTTCCTTTCTCTTTTTCAAACACATGGAGCTTTACTTGTCTTATGTGCTCTTTTTTCTTTTCTAAACACATGGAGCATTTGATACCTTACGTGTTTCTTCTTCTTCTCTAAACACATGTACTCTTTCTTCTTTTTTAAACAAATGAAGCGTTACGTTTTCATGTGCACCTTCCTCTTTTTCTTAACACATAGAGCATTAAATGTCTTATGTGCTTTTTTCTCTTTTCTCAACACACGGATTGTAAAATTTCCTATGAGCTTGTTTCTCTCTTCTAAACACATGGAGCTTCACGTGTCTCATGTGTTTGTTTTTTTCCTGAACACGTGGAGCATTACGATTGACAAGTTACATAAAAACAATTCATAGTTTCCGATTTATGTTGATATGACAGATCTGGTTAAAAAAGTTAAATATCTGGTGTAAATTAGTTTGAACTTAAGATACCAACGTTAATTCTGTATCTGTGTAAAATCGATGACTCTCTTAGTGTCATATTTCTTTCATTTTTCATTTGCCATTTTCAGCCTTTGTTTCTTGTATTCATTCTTCTGTGCGTGTCTCACTTTTTTTCTTTTCATCAATTCGTTTTTCTGTTCTTATCCTTCCTCTTTCTGACCACAAGCCACGTAAACTTGACTAAATGAAGTTTTGCATGAAATAGTTTTGAATTGGTAGACATCAAAGAAAGACCCATAAAATTGAGAATGCCGATAAGGTGAGTGTTCGTTTTGTATCAGTTTGGCAATCAAGATCGTCAATCCCTGAAGGAATAAGGAAGACATTATTTAGATAAAAGCAATATTGATAAAGAAAATCAATACAAACATTCAAAGGGGAATTATGACTCACCACCACCGATATATTCTGTGTTGAGGGAGATCAATAAAAAAAAGTTGAGAAAAGGGGTGAGCAGGGAATAAGTTACTGTTCTTGCTTTTTGTTGGGCTGTGATCACTAAAAAAGGTCTGAATTTTATACTTTTCTTATTAAAGAAGCGGGCACAAACTAGTGACCAATTTGGCGTAAATTTATTCTGCATATTGAACCATGCACGACAAACTTTTTTTTTTTTTAAAGAATTTCCCTATTCACTGAGGGTGTGTGTGCAAAAGTCCAAGTTTGTCTAATGAATAGTAAATCCAGATTGATAAATAGATAGCTACATATAAATGTCAGAACGCTGCATAGTTTCCTTTACATAAGTTCTTCGGTGATATAGCTTTCATTACCTAATTCCTGTTTTTCAGTTTGCGTTCTGTTTTTACGCCGGCTTGATTTACGCCAGCAATAGCTTTTTTTTTTCTTTCTGCTATACACCTTTCTTTACCTGATTTTCCGTTTCCGCTATATAGCTGTCTTTACCTAAATTTACGCTCTGTTTTTGCGCTGGATCAATTAGCGCCGACTGATAATCGTGCTCTGTGGAAAACTCTTTTCGTGGTCCCATGGGCATTAATCTCTTTGATCCAGTACCCTATAATCCGGCAACCCCTTTAATCCAGCAACAATGTCGATCTGGCAATCATTCTAACATGACAACCTCTTTAATCCGGTAACCTCTTCTATCCGATAACCTCTCCAACTCTTTAATCTGGTAACACCTTTAATCCGACAAACCCCCTTTGATAAGGCACCCTACTAATCCAGTGACCCCTTTTATTTGGCAACCTCCTTAATATCTTTTTTCTTCCTTTCTTTTTGCTGTTTCTTTTTTTTTTCTTTTTCCCTTTCCGCTAAGTAGCTTTCTTAACCTAAACACTTTCTTATATTTTTCATCCTTCGTATTTGCGGTTTTCTCATTCGCTTTTTCGATAACTTTTCCTATAACTGTATTTTCTGTCTTGCAGTTTTATTTATTTAGAGAAAGAAGGAAAGAAAGAAAGAAGTGAAGAATGAAGAGGAATAACTCAGACCCTAGAGAAATAGTGAACCGCTACCACGATTCACTATTTGGGAGACAGCCACTGGTTGATATAAAGTTGGATAATCGGTTGTTTTTTTAATATATTTCCTTGTATCAACTCGAGCATAACACAAAATTGTTAACTCTACTACAACTTCTTATCATCTATTGGATATTATTGGATAGCATTCATTGGTTATGTTAAATATCTACTAAAATGAAAACTAGCTAACCCTCTCCATGAGACAGGAACTCTTACTGCTTGGTTTTCTCTCTCTCTCTCTCTCTCTCTCTCTCTATATATATATATATATATATATATATATATATATATATGTGTGTGTGTGTGTGTGTGTGTGTGTGTATGTGTGTGTGTGTGTGTGATCATGTCACTGATCTGATATCTCAGAAAAAAGTATATACGTATAAATATGCATATGTATTTAGATACAGCTCAGGAATGGAGCACTTTGATTGATGGGGAATTATGCGTAAGTTATTGTATTGCTTTATTCGGTCCAACTGACCACCCAGGCAGGGGTAGAATGTCTGCCTCTGGGTCTGAAGCAAAGGTTTCGATCCAACGTTTTGGTACTGGAAGGGATATCGGATAGTCTATAGCCACACTGAAGAGTTGTGATACAATGAAACAGCCGTCCATGGATGACGCAATTATTATACATATATATATATATATATATATATATATATATATATATATATTGGAATTTACTTCGGATGTAGTAAGCCAGAATTATTAAGAAAACATTGAGGGTTGAAAGTCTGGAATGGAGCACTTTGGTTGAAATGACAACGCAAGTAAATAGTCTATGAGACTACTTAGAGGACCAGATCTCTATGTAAGGTTCACACATACGATGACTTGATGAGAGTGAATTAGTCTGGCACCAGAGCACAGCATCGGAGCATACGTATGAACCAAACTCACTTCAGTTGCGAATTAGTCAGCGAAACAGGATTACAATGAAAAGTGCAACGTCAAGCGTTCAATATATATATATATATATATATATATATATATATATATATATATATATATATATATATATATATATATTGGAATTTTGGAAAAGTTTTTGATGTGTTTAGTGTTCAAAGCTGTACAGTTTTCTAGACTATATATATATGTGTGTGTGCAAGTCTTTGTGATAGTATCTGTGCCTAAAGCAAAGAGATTATTTTAGATTGTATTATTCAATTTATTGTTCAAAAATGGCCATTTATTTGCCAGGAATATTTACGATGCTTTTGGCAATTTTGGAGAGGATTCCAAGAAATAGTTTGCCAGAATTTTTATCTCCAGTGTACTACATTCTATGTTTTGGCAATTCTGTACATTTTGGAAGAATATTGGTCCCCAAGAACAAATTTGCATACATATATATATATATATATATATATATATATATATATATATATATATATATATATATATATATATATTATTATTATTATTATTATCATTATTGAGAAATGAAATTACCGGCAGCTGTTTAGCTCAATGGTAAGAACACCGCTACATTGAAATGAGTACTTTATCGGTCGCTCCCTGTTTATTCTATTTACGCTGTTTACGCCAAATGATACATCCATTGTGAAATATCGGGAGATCATTTTGTTTGGCCATGGGTACCAGCTGGGGTTCGTAGGGTTCTCATGTTTCCAGGACTCTCCTCAGTATACGTTCGGTTCCCAGTAGCACTGTGCTCTGTATAATCTCAATTATTGAAGGACCGTAGCCACCGGGGATGAGGAAGGTTTCTATCTTCTTTTTTTTTATATGTGTATGTTTTTGTGTCTATGAGTTACAGCGCTACTGGCCATACTGTTTTGACTACAGATTTGGAAATTGACCTCTTTACTTCATTAGATCCCTTCTAGAAATGAGTTTTTAAATGTTTTGAAAAATAAATGAAGTTAGAATAAATTCTGTTTATGACATCACTGGCTTTTTCCACTGGAAAACATCTAAAACAGAGTAGAAAATCATTTGAAACAGAGCTCTAAAAACATATCTTGAATCATCTAGATTCTGGAGTTGCGTCCTCCCAGAACGAAAAGCAAACATGTCTCTACCCATATTCCAAGATATCAGGCCAGCATGGACGGTAATGGCCGACTGAAACCTCAGATGGGTTAAGCATTCGGCAACATTGTGGGGGAAGCGTTTATAAAATTCCCAATTTGCATTAAAACGATTTCGACATAATCAGCTTTTGAAGACTGTGGTTAAAGCATAGGCCTATCCCAAGGCCTGTTGTTGCAAGTGTAAGACTTAGGAGTGATGACCCTTACCCTGCCATGCTGGCGCATAAATTGATGGCAAGAATGGAATGATCCTATTTTGGCTGTCTTGACCTCCTCGATAAAATAAATCCATTGTTGTGTAAAATCGAAAACTATCAAATAAAACTCCCAAACTCTCACTCTTAATCATTTTTTTTTTCACCCTCTAAAGCGTAGCGTACACCCAGGTCTATTTGCTACTCACCAAGAGCAGATAGAATGGGTGCTAAGAGCCGATGGTGCTCGAAGGTCTCTCCAAACGATACCAGCAGTGACCATTCTACCAGAAACCCTACCAATATGTCATGGGCTAGCGTGGCAGGGTATAGCCCAACACTCTTCATGATCCGCACAATGAAACGTATCAAAATAAGTTTATCAAAAATAATCTTGTTGTTATTTTAAATACTCTGATCTTTCAAAGATCTCGTCTACTCTCTGAATTTTATCATTACATTTTCAATTCTATTCAAGCGATCTAATTGATTCAAATGTAATAGCGTTGGAATGTGGAATAGATTTTCCTGTATCTACGCTAACAACATCATTGCTGTGGTCTGAATAGTTTCAGTTCTTCCTCAAATTGCCCATTCATCATATCTCGTCTCTTGTCTTCAGGTAAACGAAAGGTAGTCCCCAAAATCCGTAATACATTCGGTATACACTCCCTGTTCCAATTTCCTAAACTTTTGGGAATCAACTCGTATATATACCTATACACACACACTCACACATATACTTAGACAGATGTATAAACCTGAATGTTTTTTTCCAATTATCCTGTTACTTTTATTGTTTACGTACAAGAAAACATGGACCCAATGAATTTATATACCAACTAGTCGTAAACAAGTGGCGACACCATGTCTAGACAGAAGGAGTTATTTCTCTTTTCTTTTGAGCATTAATCCGACGTTGGGACAAAAGATGGCGTACTTCTGGAATGGCTTTCATAACAGAGAGACATTGCAAAGAACAGATCTTTTGTAACATTGATAATCTATCCTAGTTAGCAAGGTGTGTATTAACTTTTATCTATGTTACAATGTCTGGCTGAGTAAGCGTGTATTCAGATGGATAGATAAATAGATAGATATAAAAGAAACACGAAAGAGACTGGCACTTGTATCTTATTGAATTGCATCAGATTTTGTGAAAACCAAGCTAAGACCCAACAGCGCCTTTATATCTTTAAACGCAGAACCAAGCAAAAGTATTGAACGTATATTTATCAAGTCTTCGCTCAACTAACAACAAAAGGTCTCTTTATTTTTCGTGATTTTCCACAAGAGCGAAATCCTTTCATCTTTGAGTCATAGAGCTGACCTTTTCCCTTGTTCAATTCTCTTTAAAAAAATCTATCTAAACATATTTATTATAAGCAAATATACTTACATCCAACATAAGTCAGTATTTTAATGCTTTTTATGCAGATATTCAACTAATTCTTTCAGTCTGGCACGAAGCCAAAATACAAAGCAATACATATGACTCGACTCACAGTTATAGTCTAGCGAAGTGCATTATCTAACGCTTTACTACATTAAGTTCATTTTTCCATGTTGGAGTTCCCAATGAGGATTACAGTCATTACACTCAGGGGTTCAACAATATTAGCTTGGTCATTATCTCTGTACGACAGGCAATCTATTTAGCCTTTTAGTAATTTCGGTTTAGTCCGTCAAAAGACTAAATATATATTTTGACCCATGATTGAAATTGCAATAATCTCAAGAGTCTAGAAATATTAGCTTGTTCGCTATCGTTCTACACCTGATGCCTCGTTTAGTTATTAGGTTTAGTTCATTCGGTGACAGAGCCACAAATCAAGGAGAACCTAATGGGGATCGAACCCAGTACGATATCAATGGTTTGTGAAACTTGCAAGCCGTTGTTCTACAGCATGAGTCCAATAATATTTATTAAAGTTGAATTATTCTGGTATGAAAATCAAAATGGATGTTCGAACTGCAACTGATATTTTGTGAAGATCGAGAGGGTATTGAAAATGGTGAACGATGTCCACAACATTCACCATTTTCAATGTAGGTCAAGAACCGGAGAGAATGCTATGTATAACAAAGTCGTTACGCTCTTAAGAAGTGTATGCCATGGTTATACACTCACAGCCTCATGTTGAGAAGTGCAAATGAATCTCTGGGGATGACCAGTACCCAAGGTTGAGAACATCTGATCTTATTGGCACCTGCAGTAGTGCAAAGGTTTTCATGTTATCATAGCACACCATTGCATATACATTCAATCTTCACCTTAGATTTGCAGACAACACTGGCCTCTTCGCAGAGAACCTACACGATCTCTAACTAATGATAGTTTAACTAAATAGAGAAAACAAGAAAGTCGGTCCACACTTGAACTTTAGTAAGACAAATATCATGTGCAACAACCACGTAGGAAAAAAGAACACGCAGATCAAAATCGAAGACGCAGAACTGGTGAAAGTAGACCATTACAACTACCTAAGACAACAAACCTCCATGAGACCCTCAAAAGAAGAAGAAATCAAACGAAGATGCACCCTAGGATGGCAAGCCTCTGGCAGAGCGGGTTCAACCTTCAAGAACATGGAGATCCCATTAATCCTTTAAAAAAAAGTATAAAACTAAAGCATCCTCCTGATGATAATCATTTATGGTGCTGAAACATGGAACCTAACCAGAAGACAGACCTGCAGATTAAGAGGCATGCAACGTGCACATGAAAGAATCATGCTCAAACTCAAATGGAGAAATCACAAGACAGTGCAGGATATCAGGGAGAAAACAGGAGTCGATACATCATAGAATCCATTAGAAAAATCAAATGGCAAGGGGCTGGTCATATTGCAAGAATGTAAGACTGCCGATGGACATAACGACTCACAACATGGTTCCCCAGAGATCACATACACGACCGAGGCTGGCAGATTAATAAATGTATAGACGAATTAGACAAGTTCAGAAAGTACTGGCTCCGCGACGCTCATGATAAAGAAGTGTGGTGAATCTTTCCTAAGTCCATCGACGGACACTGAAAGACTGATGATGATGATTATGATTCTCGATGGGGTACGCTACAGAATATACAGAAATATATATATATATATATTAATCTATAATTTATCTAAATATCATCATAATTAACACTACTTTATTCAGGGTTGAGCACTCTTTAAGTGGGATAATTCGTCAATTATAAGCTTATGCAGTGCTCTCCCACCTTAAGAATAAAGCACTCTGGTGGATGGAAATTATGTGATAGTAAATATATCGCTCAAATTCAACCTAACTGACCGTCCAGTTCTGCGTAGGGCAGAGTAAGATGCCAGCCTCTGGCGTAGGTTCGATCCTACTTCGTGGTACTGGATGGTCTATTTATCATTGTCCCACCACAGCAAAATGTGACACAAGGTCGAGGCTTTAAGTGGGGAAAATAGGAGACATCCATCCAAAAAAATAGTACTGGATGGGATAATGGATAGTCTATATCCACACTGAAGATTTGTAATACAACGAAATGTGGATGATATAATTATTTGAATTAATATATATATATATATATATATATATATATATATATATATATATATATATATATATATATATATATATATATATATATCGGTATATATGTATATCTACCGTTACATTGAGATAGATATGTGTATATGTATACTTCTGTAAATGTCTATATATATAATTCATCACCACAATTTATGATTGGACTTTCATGCAATCGTGTACTATGATAACATAAAAACCTTTGCACTTCCCCACGTGCCAATAAGATCAGATGTTCCCAATATATGTTTGTTTGTGTGTGTGTGAGAGAGAGGGATATACTTCTGGATTGGTGTTCATTTTTCACTGCACATCAATACTTGAATAGTGAGCAACTTTTAATTAGATTAAAGGAATTTCGACGCCAAAGAAACTCATTGTTACCAGACGACACAATTTAGACAAAAAGGAGAGAGAGAAAATCAATAGAATGTCCTTTTTAGCGACGCCATTCTATAAAGCAAAAATCGAAAGCAGATTTTAAGTTGGTTTAGAATTGAGGAAAAAGTTCCTTCAATTCTCATTGGTCGATTGAAAACGAGATTCTCAAAAGTCTTTTCAAAAACGAATGAGTAGAGAAAAACAAAATTCGAAAGTGAACATTCTTTCCTGATTTTAATGTATAACTGAATAAACCCACTCCCTTTATTTATTTTTTCAGCTACGAAATCTTCTTATCTTCAGTCGCCATAATGTCTGCATTTTGTAGTGCAGGCAAAGGCTTTCCTTTAAACGAAATTTTTCATTGTATAAGAGAAAATACGGAATAAAGTAAACGCTCTCCCTTCCTTTGTGTCATTCACAATTGAGTCCAGTTTGTTGCGTTACGTGCTAGTAAAATCCCTGTTGCTTTGTTGATGATATACCAAGGGGGATTTGAAGCAGTGTAATATCTGAAAGAACTTAATGGAGTTGCCTGAAGCGACCATTTCAGTTAGCTGAATCTTCGGCTTATACACATTCTAAATTGACTTCAATTATTTACTTCAACACATCTACCGAGCTTCTCTCTCCCTCTCCATGTCTTTCTCACAATCTTTGTGTTGCTATCGTATTCACAGAACCTCTTTCCTATCTCAACATCCGCTAACAGGAAATTTAAAAAGTATGACAGATAGACGGACAAGTCGGTTTTTTTTTCTTTCATTCTCAACTCAATTATGTCTCCTACTTCATTTATCAGATTATGTCGTTGAGATTTATTTACTCACCGATAGGGTTATCTAATCATAGTGCAAGCTTCAGTCCACCAGTCCGATCAACATGATTTCGATTCTCTAATCCGATCACCATGATTCCAGTCCTCTAATCAGATCACCATAATTCCAATTATCTTATCCAAACACCATGATTCTATTGGGTTGGCCATTTCGTCGGGATTTTATTCAGTAATTTAGGCTTAAAAAAACAATTCTCATATCATTATTGTGCAACATGAATATCATAAACTGGCAGAAGCACAAACGAATAGTATATGTGTAAAAACGCTTTATTCAGATTTGGTCAGATTAATGGAAGGTCTGACTGTAGAACTTGTACCTATAATATTGATTGTTAAAAACACCAGGAGATAATAAATTGGAATAAAACGTTTTGATCAAATGCTGGTCGGATTACAGAATCTTTATCTGTAAAATGGATTAAAAGAAGGAAGTGTTACAAACACATTGGTCACTGAACGAAATGACCAACAAATAATTTCAGACTATAGCAGTCTCCAAATTCTATTATCAGTTATGAAAATTTTATCTCATTTTGAAGTCTTGATACAATTATCTTTCATAGCTTTTGCTAAAATGAGGAAGTAAGTGGGACACATTGGTCAGAGAACGGATTGACCTGCTAATAATCCCGACCAATCATCATCATCATCATCATCATCATCATCATCATCATCAGTATTTTAATGTCTGTCGTTAGACGTAGACATTCCTCAGGATTCACCACAGTTCTCTATCGTAGGCGTCGCAGAGCCAGTATTATCTGAATTTGTCCTGTTTATCTCTTCATCTCGTGTTCTGTCGGCCTCTGTTTCTTATGTGATCTCTGGGGATCCATGTTGTGGGTCGTGATGTCCATCGGTTGTCTTTCTTGCAATCTTGCAAAATGGCCTGCCCACTGCCATTTGAGTTTTTCTAAAGCTCTATGATGTCTTGGACTCCCGTTTCCTTCCTGATACACTGTGTTGTCTTGTGATTTCTCCATGAAAAGGTTGAGCATGATTCTCTCATGAGTGCGTTGTATGCTTCTCAGTTTGCAGGTTTGTCTTTTGGTTAGGTTCCACGTTTCAGCTCCATAAGTGACTATCGGGAGAATGCATTGGTTGTATACTCTTTTTTTAGGATTATTGGGATCGTCTGGTTTTTCAAGGTTCAGCTTGCTCTGCCGAAGGCTTGTCATCCCTAAATGATTCTTTGCTTAATTTCCCCCTCTTGTTGTTTGACCATTACAATGTGTACCGCACCACCGTCCCCCATCTTTAATCCTGTCTAGATTCTACCAAAACTATAAGCAAGAGTAGATCTTTGATATTTCTAAATGTACATAAAATTTGATTGGAATATTCCTCAAAACCTCAAAACAGATAGATCTGAAAACAAAACAAAAAAAAGGGACAGAAAGGAAAGACACATTTCCCCCCACCCTCAGCTAGGGGTAACCGGCCATAAAACTATTAGATCCCGACCAATAGTGGTCTCCAAATTTTTTTTTTATCCGCTATGAAAATCCGATCTCATTTTCAAATCTTGAATTAGATTTCAAAGAATGTTAGAAATTTCCCGGCTGTTTCAGTTGTATCTGGACCAGTGGTTTCCAACCAGGGGGAACTCCCTCCTGGAGGGAGGATTTCAAAATCCTGGGTGTGGGGGTTCCTCTTCAAAATGTGTGTGAATGATCCTTGAGAGTTAGTTTAAATTGACACGTCCCTGACTGACCTATTTTCCATAAAGGAATCTTCCGAATGAAAATATACTGTAAATGATATTTTTTTGAAAATTTTCGTTGCGTATATTCCAACTGCGACGATTTGGCGCAAGTAATTTGTGGCCTACTCCGGTATGCCATTTTAGAAATACGAAAATGGAAATCTCGAAGAAAAATGAGTAATATTGCGTTGCAATCTTACATTTATGATTTTAGATATCTTTCTTCAGAGTATATCGCTTATATAAATTTTCGGTACTGGGGTTGGGGGGAATGACGCTGACATTTTTAAACGGGGTTGGGATCGTTTGAAAAAGGTTGAGAATCACTTATCTAGACTGCATGTCAGTCTACCGACAGAAACAGATCAATAGAAGTTGTCGATCAATTATAACCAAGACTTTCATCGGTATGGACTGATATGGACGAACACATAGACACAAACTCTACCAACCCATTCTTGGCTATAACAAAAAATGATGAATATTAACAAAAAAAGAGAGAAGAAATTATTTCCAAATTATGCTTCAGGGATTAACCTTACTATTCTTTGATATGCCTGGTTAGATTTTAACCATATCTTTTTTTATCTATTTATTTGACTCATTATCTTCCTGAATTCTACACACACTTGGTTTTTATAAACAAGCTAGAATATACCCGTCAAAAATGACAGGGTTACTTATGTAGGGATCGGCACTTGAGAATCTTAAGTTATATTTTGGGGTTATCTATTATCTGATATCCAAGTATCCTAATTTTTCTCAAGTCTCAATTCAATTCAAGTTGATTTAAAATGTGATCAGACGTAGAATCTGAAGAGTTTTTATGACGTAATCAGTGTCATAATTGTTATGTCATAATGGGGAGTTTAATTAACCAATGAGATGTGTCAGCGAAAAATGAACAGAGAAGAAATTTGCATATATGTTCATATACCTGGATAAGCATAGACCGATAGGGACGAACACACAGACACAGTCTCTACCGCTTTATTCCGGACCAGAACAAACTGATGAACATTAAGAGAGAAGAGACTACTATTTCTTTCCAAATGTTGCACTAGGAATGAACTGCACAATTCTCAGATATGCCTAGGTAGATCTTAATCAATTTTTTTTTACCTATTTGATGCAAGGTGTTCCCAAAATCAAGTTCCACTGTCCTTGTTCTGTGTTTTATGTATAAAAAAAAAGAAAGATGGTCCTTTGGTTTGTGTTTTTTAACCGTGTACAGAGATCGGTCTCCTCTTAGGGAGATTACTGCGAACATCACGAGAAGTTTGCTGAGGGGATAAAGAAAATAGACCGCTACATTAACGAAGAATTAACTTAGGTTGGCAAGCTTTTGGTAGAGAAACCTCAACATCTTAGAATAAAAAGATCCCATTAGTTTTACAAAGGTGGGTCAACAGCCGCTGCGTGCTCTCAGTAGTCACCTATGGAGCTGAAACGTGGGACCTAACCAAAAGATCGGCTCTCAAACTTAGAACTATGCAACGGGCACATGAGAGGATCATGCTTAATATCACCCGGGGGACCTCCCGGCTACACAGTACATTAGAGATAAACTTGAGTCAGAGATATCACAGCATCCATTCGAAAACTCAAAGGGTAATGGATAGGCCATGTGACAAGTATGTCGACCACTAGACATCACGTCTCACAACGTGGATTCCCAGAGATCATATGCGAAACTATGACCGGCATGTGTGCGTGCGTGTGTACGTAACTTCCCACATGGATTTATGGAGAATAAGCATTCGGCGGGACTCGAACTCACAAGAGTTGATTTTTTATAGTTAGATTTCACTTGATGTAATGAGTTTGAAAAAGAGTCTCACCTAGTTCTAAGCTGGTAATTTGTGTAGGAGAGAAGCAATATCTATCCGTTTATCTATCTATCTATCTCTCTCTCTCTCTCTCTCTCTATATATATATATATATATATATATATATATAAATATATATATATATATATATTCTGCCACAGACTAACACAGACTTTCTCGCAGACAGATCAGAGTCCCTCACATCATGATAACCCTAAAGGAATCCTCTTCCTTGATTCATATTTTTGCTTCCAGTGTTAAATTCATTTCCTACTGAAACCTTTTGACCACTGAAAGGTACACACATACCACACGCTACTGAAGATGGGGACATCTACCATAACATGTACAGCATATCAATTAGTTTATAGATTATTTAATTAATTAACGAAGTGTCCATACACTCTTACTTCTGAGTCTGACTCATTCACTATGGTTCAGACACACACACACACACACATATATACATATATATATATATATATATATATATATGTGTGTGTGTGTGTGTGTGTGTGTGTTTCTGAACTATATATATATATATATATAAATATATATATATATATATATATATATATATATATATATATATATATATATATATATATATATATATATATATATAGTTAGGATGTATTTAATATATGTTCATGTATATTTTGAATCAAGTCATCGTTTATTAAATTAGAAGAAAAAGAAGAAATTTTCCGATCTCTTCAGTTCGAACAGCCAACCTGTAACAGAATGATTAGAGAAGGGGCTTATCGATAATTAAAGCTCATTAACCTTTTTCGTTTAATTTGAATATAGCTTTGCTTTGCTTGCCGGGAAAAGTGTCATGTGACATCATGTAGCCAATGAAAGCAAAAGTTTAGTCGAGGTGATTTTTAAAAAATATCCTTAGCAGAGGAGTTAGCCGTAAGATGTATCGGAAAAGCACTCTCAACTCTCCCCACCAATCTTACTCTTTGGGAGTCGGGGCTGGACGCTGAAAGGTAGACAAGGCTGATTAAGACGTTCGGCGGCCCCCCTGATCTATTGTTCAGACACTTGGGAAAGTTGATTCGGAAATGACGCTAAATGATACTCAAAAGTAAGAATTCTTTGGAAATTCGTGTCTAACCACCGTTTGAAAAAATATAGGATATTCTCTCTCTCTCTCTCACACATACACACACACACACACACGTGCGCACGCACGCGCGCGCCCTCGCAGAAATGGTGTGTTATATTCGGTCTAGGGAAGCCGAAAGATGACTATGTTGACGCTGACCAGCCGATGGAAAATAAAATATCGGTATTTCCGCCCATTAATCCTAAAAAGAAGGGTGTATAACCAATGCATCCTCCCAATAGTCACTTATGGTGCTGAAACATGGAACCTAACCAAGAGACAGATCCGCAAATTGAGAACCATGCAACGTGCACATGAAAGAATAATGCTGGGCCTCACACGGAGAGACCACAAGACAGCTCAGTACATCCAGGAAAAGACAAGAGTCGGGGACATCATAGAATCCATTGAAAATCTCAAATGGCAGTGCGCCGGCCATATTGCAAGGATGGCGGACAACCGATGGACATCACAACTCACGACATGGATCCCCCGAGATCACATGCGCAACTGAAGCTGGCAGAATATTAGATAGAGATACGAGCTAGACAAGTTCAGAAAGTACTGACTCTGCAACGCCCATGATAGAGAAATGTGGCATATCCTAGGGAAGGTCTATGTCCAACGACGGACGTTAAAAGACTGATGATGATGATGATGATGATGTCCGATTGACTGCAAAGCGACTCCGTTTCGTCCTTTCAACAGTGCACGCCTGCACATCTACGATATGTCAGCCTGTATAATGCTACAAACCAACATAGAGAGATCGATAAAAGTTAACCATCGACTGAATCTGCCAGTTACTCATAGACGGGACGAACACACGTACACAGGCAAATGCTCAAACATAATCTACATCATTCCCGGACATATCATCATCATTACTATCATCAGTCTTCTAATGTACATCGTTAGACATAGACCTTACCAAGGATTCGCCACACCTCTCTATCGTGGGCGTTGCGGAGCTAATACTTTCTAAATTTGTCTAGTTCGTCTCTCCATCTTGTATTCTGCCGGCCTCGATTACGCTTGTGATCTCTGGGGATCCAAGTTTGAGTCGTGATATCCATCAGTCGTCTGCCATTCTTGCAACATGACCAGCCCATTGCCATTTGAGTTTATCCGATTCTATGATATCTCAGACTCTCCCTGATACATTGTGCCGTCTTGTGATCTCTCTATGTAAGGTTGAGCATAATTCTTTCATGTGCATGTTGCATGGTTCTCAATTTGGGGGTTGATTGGTTAGGCTCCATGTTTTAGTTCCATAGGTGGCTATCAGGAGAATGCATTGGTTGCATGCCCTACTTTTTAGGACTAATGGGATCTTCTTGTTCTTGATAGTTGAATGTGCTCTACCAAAGGCCTGTCATCCTAGAGTGATTCTTCACCTGATTTCTTCTCCTTTTGTCGATAATCTGATTCAAATCAAGAGAAAAAATGAAGAATAATTCCTTTCAAATGCTGCGTGAATGATAAACTTTAAAATTCTTTGATATGCCCAAGTGGATCATTACCAAGTTTTCAGTTGCATCTATATGCATCTCGATACGACGGTCGGTCGGTCCACAATAAGTTCGAAATTGATTTCCAGCACATGTTAGGAAGAATCTTTCCAGTCCTGCATCTTCACCAGGCTCTAACTGTGAAAATAAAACTAAATCGGGTGGTTTCCACCCGTCAAGTCATATTGTAGAAAAGGGTCCAATTTACTATACAATCACAATGCAAAACTGGACCTTGACTTCATGGCCATTTGAAACTACATCATCAGGAGAATTTTTATAAATTCTCTTATGATGTCATGAAAATTTCAAAAACAAAACGATCTGATCAGACATTTTTTCTTTGGAAAATTAGTTTTCTTTTTACCTGACCTCATATTGGTACTATACAAAGTATTATCAGTTCAGACATCTTCCGATATAGCGTGATCCACGATATCTCGGATGCATTTGTTATATTGTCATAGGTATCCTCGATATAGCACTGTTTGCAATAAGTACATATTGTACGGATCACAAATAGTCATCATATTAATGCAGGCCTCCCCTGATTCAACGCAGTTCGTTATAGCACGATTCATGATGTGTATATATATTTGATATAAATCATCTCAACCTATCACAGGAGAGTGATGTAAATAGCAGAATTACAGCATTGAAGTAATGGCAGGTTGAATGTGGATGCATCGTTGGTCTCGTTTTTTAAATCTAAGCTTTGGACAATCGTATATTTTATCAGATGCCTGGAAAGTATGCATTCAAGTAATGTTAGCGATGAAAACAATCTACCAATGACTATGGTATCTCAGTCCACTTCAAAGTACCACTGTTAGGACTTCACACACTTATCCGAGCGTCCCTTACACATTTCAAAACATATAAAATACTCTTTCATGATCGCCATCAGCTGGCCCGTTGCGTTCATTTAAATCTTGTCAACAGTCGAATAATTACTTCCATTAACGGCGAAAGACCAAAAATCGCAGGGAGCCAAATCTTGAAAAATACCCTGCACAAGACGTAAAGAATGGGCAGGCTCGGTCATTTTGATGGTCACAGTACATTATCGACTGAGTAACCCAACGGGAGTATCTTCACAAATATGTTCAAAAAGGATGAAAACGTCCCGGAAAAAACATTGTAAATACATATTTTCATCAAGTAGTTTTTGTAGATTTTATAAGAACTGAATACATGAATTTCTGGTGTGAGAGGAAGATTGAGTTGCGCCAAACTTCAGATGGGTCACACCTGCCTAGAAAATCGCAGTTTTCGCAGTATGCGAACACCGATCACAGACTCCGAGTAAAAACATTGAACTAACTCAGCCAACAAGCGAGTGATTGAAGAACAGGCTGACACATGCTGGAATATATGATTATATTCAAGTTTTCCTCACTTTTCGAATGTTCGATTCATGCCACTTTTTTTGTTTGTACGAAGAGAGGCAAAAGGCGAAAAAAGTGATCGACATTTGTTTTTCAACAAGCCGTCATAGAGGTTGCTTGCAAACGGATAGAATTCTTTATAAATAATGGCGTAAAAACGTAAATACACGTGTATATGTATTTATATGCATGAAGGCAAGAGAAAATAAAGAAGAAAAGATGGTAAATAAATTTCTCCTTATAGATATACGAGTCAGAGTTACGTGAATCTATGAATATCAATAGCCGTGGAAACAGAAAACCACTTTCATGTTCCTTGTCGGATTTTGGCCACCCCCAACAATATCCGTTCGATCTATACCTCTGTTGCTTCGATCTGTCCTTCTTCCTCTCTTTCACAATTTCTTTCTTGTTTCTTTTTTCTTTTTCTTTATTTCTTTCTCCGATGCCATTCTTGCAATTATCAGTTATCGTTTGGTTTTCTCGCTGTCATTTTTCCCTCGACGCTCCCAGCAATAGGCAGTACTGCATTTGCACACTATTAGAACTGCTTTTACGACACTTGTCGTCTGCCTTCCCGCAATCGAGTTCTGTGCTTGAAATACGGGTGAAGTGCACTTTGTGATACTGCCACAACTATTACATAATTTCCGTGACAAGTAGTTCAAGTCCCACTGATACATCATCGATTTTCCGGTGACTGATAGTCCGGCGACGTCTTTCAATCTGGAAAAAATTCGAACGGACACTTTTATTTCTCGTGGCTCTCACACTAGTTCATTTTGTGACCATAGGTGAAGTCGGTTGGTGTTACTGGTCAATGGAATTTGTAATATTCCTAGCCTGCTTTGCTTACATTCGTCCCCAATAATCATTTCTAAATAAAGTTCTGATAAAGAAATCAAGAAGAGAATCACTCAAAGATAATAAAAAAAATCCTGTTTGTGCTAAAAAGAAAGGTATGCAACCAATGCATCCTCCTGATAGTCACCTATGGAGCTGGAACGTGGAGCTTAACCAAAAGATTAACCCTCAAATTGATAATCATGCAACGAGCATTGGAGAGAATCATACTCATCATAAAATGGAGAGATCACAAGTCAGCACAATATATTAGAGGAAAAACTGGAGTTCGGGATATCATAGAATCCATTAGAAAAATCAAATGGCAATGGGCTGGTCATGTTGCGAGAATGGCAGACAATTGATGGACATCACGACTCAAAATTTGGATTCCCAGGGAGATCACATGCGAAATCAGTGATGACAAGATATAAGAGTGCATAACGAACTAGATAAGTTCGGAAAGTATTGGCTCTGCGACGCCAATGATAAAGAGATACAGCGAATCTTCAGGAAGCTCTATGTCCAACGACAGAAGCTAACAAGCTGATTATGATGTCAGTGGTGTAAAGAGAGGAAATTAAAAAAAACAGATGAAAAATATAATTAAACCGTTCAATTCTATTGTAATGCCTCCTATACTTTTAGTTAGGAATTAAGTACGAAACTCTTCTTTCAGCTAGGTATCCAAAACGTCACTTCCTCCGACGACCCCTATAAAACCCCTGGACGCACGTGGTCCAATGCTCACAAGCTCCAGCACCACTAACTGGTTACGCTTCTAGCCCCGGCCTTTGCGGCCGGCCATTATCTCTCTTTCCTTCTCCTTGGTCCAATGCTCATTGGCGCCAGGATCCCTAGCTGGTCATGCCTCTGGCTCCAGCCTTTGCAGCCGGCCATACTCTTTCCTTCTCTCTAAGATCGTTATCATTTCGCCAACCCACTGGCCGATCCGACCTTAACCACCATACCATGTGCGTCCAGGGGTTTTATAGGGGTCGTCGGAGGAAGTGACGTTTTGGATATATAGCTAAAAGAAGAGTTTCGTACTTAATTCCTAACGAAAAGTATAGGGGGCACTACACTATGTATTTATGTGGTCTTTTTATTGTTCTCATCTTATTTTCCTTTTACTGAGTTTTATTAAGCGCCATTTTTTTTATTCCTTGCTTTCTTTAATGTGTTTCACACTTGATCACTTTCTGTACCAGGTCATCTTGGATTCGTGTGTTTTCTCTGAAAAACTAATTAAATTGATTGACTGTAAAGATTTCTACCATCTTTTATCTGTTGCTTCTTTTTATTTTTCTCTTCTTTTTTTTTCTGTCTCACTCACCCACTCTAATGTACTTTTGCACATCTCTCTTCTCTACCCGAACAAGACCTCTCTCTCCGGATATCTCCGTTGTTTGTGCCCGTTTGACCAAGTCACGCTGACAGTAATGTTATTTAGAGACTGTCCATGTTGAAAGAAATAAGTAGAGCAGATATAGACGGTGAATAAAATAGCTATAACAAATAAAATTATGTGGGCCTTTGCATATCGGCGGCCGTTTAGCTCAAAGGTGAGAGCAACGCTACGTTGAAGTGTCTACCATAATAGTCACAGGTTCGATTTCTGCAGCAGTCCCATTTTATTTAATTGTTTATTCTATTTATGCTGTCTTGGCCGAATATATATATATATAGTAGAATGTAGATTCGCAACATGTTTCTGCTCTCTCCGGGCCTCATCAGTCGAATGATTATCCATGTTTTTGGATTCTAATTTTGGGAGATTTGGTAAGCTAGTTTGTATAGCGAATCCACGTTGTACTATTTATTTCCAGCTCTAAAACAACTTGACTTTCATAGTATAAAGTTGAATGTATCGAGCACTCTATGAAATAAACCCATCACATATCAGAAGTTGCTTTATATTATTAATATATTATCATGTTATGTTATACTGTTAGCCTGATCTGTACCATATATATATATATATATATATATATATATATATATATATATATATTACTTTGTCATCCACAAACAGCTGTTTCGATGTATTACATCACTCCAGTGCAGCTATAGATTTTCCATTATCCCATCCAGTACTGTGAGGCAAGATTGAAACCTTCGCTTCAGAACTGGAGACCGATATCCTACCTCTGAACTACTACGGAACAGGACGGTGAGTGCGGCTGAATTTAAGTGATATATTCATTTATTCATAAATTCCCCATCCACCAGAGTGCTCTATTCTTATGGAAGAGCAATATATATATATATATATATATATATATATATATATATACATATATATATATATATATATATATATATATATATATATATATATATATATATATATATATATATATATACGTAAAATTGTAAACATCGATAAAAAAAAAATGGATTTAAAAATCAAAACCCTGGGGGGCCTGAATCTTTTCAAAAGATTCCTCTTTCATTGTTTTTACTAAGAAACCGTTGGGCTTCCGTCTTTTTCTTACTAACTTACTATAATGTACTTTTGTACGTCTCATATCATTCTCATGTACAAGTCTTCTTTTCTTTGTCTCCCTATCTCTTTTTCCGTCTCTCCATCTCGTCCCTGGATATCTCTGCAGTATTGTGTCCGTGTGATCGTGCAAGCCTTGGAGTGTATGTGTGCTCGATGCATAGCAATACGATCACAACAGCCGGTGTGAGTTAACGCATCTGAACTCTCCCTCGCTTATCAAAGGAGAGTATCAACATTTTAATAGCGTACCAAACTACCAAAATATACTCAAAATTACCTCCATTGATCTACTTTTAAACCAACGTAAGAAAAATCAATCTAAAAGGTGAAAGCCGAAAGCAACTACAAAATATGTATTTATATACATGTACGCATTTATATATATATATATATAGGTGTTCATTCGCCTCCCCGCGAGGGAGGATTGTGGCACAAAGTTGAGTTTAAATTAACATCCTTCACGCGTACGTGTGGGTGGTTCCAGAAATTGCTCATAGCTCACGGCACTTCCTTTTTTAAGCCACCTCAGGCATCATTTTTACATTTATATATACAACTCTGTTTATTTTAAAAGATCAGGATTTTTTACCAAGAACTTATTTATACCATTTGGTTCTATCTTTGACTACTATTGACTGGTAAGTAAATCGTCCTTCTTGTCCCTTTTTTATTTATATTTATTTGTACAGAAGATTGCTTTCTTCTTGGGGTTTTCAAGGAAAGTCAAGAGGAATCCGACCAAGTTTTATTATACAGATTGAATGAAAAGAAACTAATTCTAGTGCTTGTATTCAATTTCTCCTCTTTTTCTTCTTTGCGTCGCAGTTTCTCCTTCTTCTTCTTCTTCATCGTCTTCTTTTTCTTCTTCTTCTCGTCTTTCTATTTCTTCTTTTTTGTTTATTTTTCGTCTTATTCTTTCTTCTTATAACTTTTTTACTCTTATCGCCATTTTTGTATTTCTTCTTAGTTCTTATTGTCCATTCTTCTCTCTTTTGTTCTTCTTCTTCTTCACATTCTCGTTCCTGCGTTTCTTCTTCATCTTCTTCTCTTTCTCCCTCTTCTTCATTTTTTTGCTCATTCAGTCCGATTCACATTTATATCCTCCTACCATCCCCTCCCCCTCCCTCTTTCTTCTCTACTCTTCATTTTTCATTCACTCTTCTACATTCTTTCATTATTAACCCTAATCTGTCTTTCTTTCCCAAACTCATTCCTTCATTCTCTTTCACTTTCACAGCTTTTTTTATTATTTTTTTTCATCTTATTTCTTATTTGAAACCATCAACCTTATCTGTCATCATAGGTTTCTTCAGTTTCTGAAGTTGTTCTGGATAGGTGACTATGTATGTATCCCTCGTATTGGCAGTGTCAATGGAGTTAAATGGCTGAAAATTTAAGCATTTTCTCTTTATTATGGCTGGGAAAACGTTTTGTTTGTTTTTTTCGACCCCAACTAAATAATAGGTTTTTAGTTGAGGGTTCCATTTGCAATATACGTTTATGCTAAATTTGTCCCTATGTGTTCAGCTGCGTTGTTTTTCGAAACTTCTGACTTTTTCTTTGTTATCACTGTCCCACAAAAGACGAAGAGGAG
Source organism: Thysanoteuthis rhombus (assembly GCA_963457665.1). Taxonomy (NCBI): domain Eukaryota; kingdom Metazoa; phylum Mollusca; class Cephalopoda; order Oegopsida; family Thysanoteuthidae; genus Thysanoteuthis; species Thysanoteuthis major. Next base: position 36,908,013 of record OY735239.1, read on the forward strand.
TTATTCATACATTGATTACCACTCTTTCCAATTTTCAAATTGATTACCCCCAACACGGCATGATGCCAAAATACATTTGTCAGGTGATAGTTTTTATTGAGTGACTAAGCAGACCTGTTTGTGTTTGTTTTGGGTTGTTTTTGTTTTTGTGTTTTTCATCTTAATATTTTCGTTTCTTTTGTATTTATTTCTGTTCTATTCTTTTCGATATTTGCCAAGCTTATGAATAGTCTGGCACAATGTTAGAGGTTTGAGGCTCCCAGTGAGGATTGATATCTTTTCATAATGCCAGTCTGTGGGACTAGCTCGCTATCTATCGTTCAATGGTGAGGTATCCCTTGGTTTGCAACGGTTCAAGGCTTCAATTGTAAGACACCAAGTTAGGATTGAATGTTAGATGCGCAAAGTTTACTGGGGTTGTATACATATTTGATAGAAGCAAATCGAATGATTAAATGATCACTGCTCATGTAGTTTTATATCTTTCAGTGGTTCACTCTCTCTCTCTCTCTCTCTCTCTCTCTCTCTCTCTCTCTCTCTCTTAATGACTGCTAATTAAAAAGAATTAAAAACAAATTGATGAATTATCTATCCAAGAACGGGCCATGTATGGTGTGACTAAGAGATTCATAATCTCCTAATATATGAAATCTCAATATGGTAATGATAATGATTATAATGAAAAGAGCTGTGTCGATCACACAGAGTATCAGTAACAAACATTACCCCCTCTCCTACCTACTCTAACTTTCTTTCCTTCCGTCTTCCAACCCTCTTAATGAACTACTGAACTTTCTGTGCCCCCTTTTCACTTACCTCTGTGTCTTCAGTTGTTTTACACTTTCGATAACCATCAGCGATGAGATGGGTCATTGACTAATAATAATGACAGCCTCCGTTCAGTCTGTACGGACAAAGGAACGCCCAACGTCCTTAGGCATGCCTCGGTGAAGCGTATGGAGACCCAGGGATGCCCGACCGTCAAAATCACCCCTTCGGCCTCACTGATGCTGTCCAGACGAAAACAGGGAACGATTCGTCTGAAAATCATCATCATCATCAGTCTTTTAACGTCCGTCGTTGGACATAGACCTACCCCAGGATCCGCCACAATTCTCTATTATGGGCGTCGCGGGGTCAGTATTTCCTGAATCTGTCAAGTTCATCTCTCCATCTTGTATTCTGTCGGCCCCGATTTCTTATGTGATCTCTGGGGATCCATGTTGTGAGACGTGATGTCCATCGGTTGTCTTTCATTCTTGCAACATAGCCTGCCTATTGCCATTTGAGTTTTTTAATAGTTTCCATGATGTCACGAACACCTGTTTTCTTCCTTATACACTGTGCTGTCTTGTGATCTCTCCATGTAAGGTTGAGCATCTATTTAATTACTCTCCCACCACAGCAATATTTGACACAAGGTCGGGCTTAACGTGGGGAAAATTGGTCAACCCTTCCAAAAATGGCTCCAGTCGACGCGGCTACGGTTGCCAAGCGACCGTAGAAACTACAGCAACCTCCGCCACGAAAGTGTCCACCAGGGGACCTGCTCCTTTAAGTGCAATTAAGCAGTGCTGTCCGGGGAAACTGACCCCCTGCAGTTGGGCCGAGTAATAATAGGAGAGCCCATGGACGAGTCCAACTCTCATGTGCACGTTGCATACTTCTCAGTTTGCAGGCCTGTCTCTTGGTTAGGTTCCATGTTTCAGCTCCATAAGTGACTATCGGGATGGAATAATAAAAACCAGTGTCTACTGTAAAAAAGAGCTGTGTTTATACCGGAATGATGTCCAATTGGGCATCAAACCACCATAAGGGGGCTCCACCCTCTGGTTCTGGGATGCACGGTTGGCCTTCATCTACAGTAGTTGCCCTCCCAAGACTAGAGTGCACCATCTACCCTGCTATTTTACCCAGACAGATAAATTCATACCTTTCCGAAGGGTTTGTGCGAAGTGAACCTAACTGGCCCAAATTGGAGTTTGAACTCTGAGATAGATTCATGCCTTTCCCGATTGCTCATCTTAACAGCCATGTGAGCCACAGTAATAATAATCTATTCATAAAACGAACAGTTTGGCGATTCATGTTTGTTTCTTTGTTTCTCTGTCAATAATACGCCATGAAATTAAGATGCAGTCTATGTGCTGTTGATGAAAAGGATCCTGCCAATTATTTGGATCAATGGACTTTTGCACTTGAACGAGTTCATTCACTTTTTAATAAAACCCCAGATGAAGACGCAAAACTTTTATTTACCATTTTAACAGCTTTGAAGTGATTGACCCCTCGAACTCCGAAAGTTGTAGGTTTTCTGCTGGAGTTCCTTCATATTCGTATACGATATAACCATTAAACAAAATGCTATACATGCATACAGCATACTTTGTTTGAGCAGTGTTTACTCTCAGTCTAGGGATAACTTGATTTCTAAGATTGGGTGCATTTGTTATTCCGAAGACAGATATTTTCGAGAGTTAAAAAATTCGTTGAGTCAGTTCAAGTTTGAATAGCGTGAAAAGTGTATTTCTCAACTCTGTCTGCAGTAGGTATTCGAATCAAGGTAAAGTCCAGCGTTTCGAATGCTGATTTTTCAAGACAGCCAGGCTGGCATCCCTAACATATCATGCGATTTGTAATCACCGTGTAATTGTAATCACTTCTTAACATAGGGTTACGCACCCAAATCACTTGTCTAGGATGAGAAATGACGAAGTTATGTGAAATTCGAGGATTTGGCAGTCATCTTGGACGCCATCTTGAAAATTATACTTCTCCAGTGATCTGACTGTAGTAGACATTTGATAGAATTGATTAATTAATTAATATAATGATATTAAGCACACCTGATATTACAAAAAAACTGTTGAGGAACCTTTTGTTGCAATTTTCTGGGTTCAAACCATATTTTTACCGGACCAGTAGTTTTTTTTTATTTTTAGCGCTTTTGTTATCATAACAAGATCTTTTCGACAGAATAAGATTTGCTGAGTCACTTCAAGTGTCAACCTGTTCCTAGAAATCACCTGAGACATATGCAGTCCCTGACTCTGTCTGCAGCCAGCGTTCGATCCTACGTAAAGGCCAAACTTTCGAATGCTGAATTGTCTTCAAGTTTGTTTAGAGAAAAAAAACTTGGAGATCTATCTGACGAGGGCTGAAGAACGGATCGGCAGAAATATTGTGTTGATATCAACAAGGATAGGAAGGAGAGATTCGATTGTCCGAAAAAAAGTTGGAATTCGAATGCTGATTTTTCAAGGCAAACGGGACTTCCCAACCTTCAAGATTGGCGCAACACTATCACCAGTAATCAGTACATTCAAGTGCTTGAGTAATATATCCATCTATCTATGCGTACGAATATACGTTGGTGGATCAGTAAGCCTGTCAATCTGACACATAATTATAAGCTGACGTAGGTGTATTGACAAAGAAGGAGATTATGTTGAAAAATAAATATTTGTTATATGAAATAAATGCCTTATTTGTCATTAGGCTACGGACTGGGTGAGCTACAGAAACCATAAAAAAAGTTTTCCATCGGGAAAAAAATCAAAAAATCTTATCCTAAGCCAAGAAGCAAAGTTTATTTGTTTCTTCAAAGCCACATTTAGAATTAAAAACTCGGAGAGTGCATGCCTCTACCACCGCAAAAATCAAATGGAAATCAGATCACAAATAGTTACGATGTAGGGGTGGTAACTGTGAAGATTTCCTTGACCTGCCACAAGATTAAGTCATTTCTCCCTTAGCCCATGGAAGATGGTAAACAAGAAAGTACTCAGAGAACGCATACTTCTGCTAACGTCGTAGACTAACTGAAAAACTGAATGAAAATCAGTCCATGTATAGCTGCAATGCAGAGGAGATAACTCTGTTTCTATTCTTCATATTTTAGATTATTGTTTACCTCTTCCTGTATGAAAAAATATCTGTCAATTGAAAGCAAAGACCGGAATCTGCCCAAAAAATTTAACCAATTTTTCTCCAACCTAAAACGCACTTTTTTTTTATATGCCGTTGAAATTCATTGAGAAATTTTGAAGATATTTTGTGGACACACATGAGAGAATACATAGATGTATGGAAAAATGGAAAGAATATATGTCGACCAAAAAAGATTGCTTGATCCGCCCCAACATTAAACCAATTCCATTTTAGGTCCATGGCCTGACTTTCAAAAAAACTATATTAAAAGCAATGAGAATTATGGCAGATATTGTGTGGACAGACATATAACTATGACAGAGGGGAGGTGACTTTATAATCAATTCTTCCTTCTATGGTCCACCCTTCCACGAATTCTATTGAAATTCGTTCAGAACTTTTGGAGATATTGTATGGAGAGACGGGCAAATATGAATTCATACATATTTCTCTTCCAAATTAGTTCGGAAGCGTGAAATATGCTGACAAAGACATTGCTGATAAAATGGGAAAACTGGGCTAATATACGATTCTTTGATCTTTCAAGCAGACAATATAGGTGATCGAGTCACAAGGTCATAATTGAAAGATAAAAAGTCTGTTTATTTGATCATAAAGTGAAAAGATCCTCTTTATTCTGTTCTGCCTCGATGAAAAGGTGATTGGTTGATCCCATTAATGACAGGCCTGATGTGAAATATTGAAACACAAAGTACTTTCACGAATGACAATGGATGAAAAGCGAAATTCTGAATTGCAAAAGAAGTCTAGAGATCAGCTATATCATTCGTAATGGCAGTCGTATTTATGGTGACGAAACTAAAGGAATTGTGGACGGGCTAACAGATCAGTTAATTCACGCTCATACGTGGACACCATTCGAGTTCCGGTGGGAGCCTGAAATGAAATTTGGCTTGTCTAATATATGAAGTCAGTTTTCTGTTTTTAGCTATTTGAGTATCTGTGAACACTTATGCGTTAACGAACCCATCGATTCTACTTTCGCTTGATATATCAATGATTGGTTGATCCCTATAACAACAGGTCTGATGTGCAATATTGAAGCATAGAGAACTTTCACGAAGGACAATAGACGAAAAACGAAATTCTATTGAATTGCAGGTCAACAACGATTCGGCAATATCATTCGTTATTACAGTCGAACTTTCAGTGGCAAAATAGAGGAAATATACACAGTTCAGTTGATCTGTGCTGTTAGATGGGCGCCATTTTAGTTTCGATAGAAAGATAAAAGAAAATTCGACCTGCCTAATATATAAAATCAATTTTCTGTTTCTGGCTTTAAGCATCTATGAACAAGTGAGTGTTTATAGGTCATGACAAACACATCGATTCTTTTTTTTCCTTGATATACCGATGATTAACAGGCCTGGTGGGAAATATTTAAACACAAAGAACTTTCGAAAAAGACAATTGATAAAAGTGACATTCCTCTGAATTACAAGCAAGTGAACAGCACAGCAATAGTATTCAATATGGCGGCCAACATGGCTGCCAAAATGAAAGTAATAATATACAGTTGAGTGGATTTGTGCTGTTAGGCAGATACTATTTTAATTTCCGATATAAAAGAAAGGAATTTGATCTGTCTAACATATAAAGTCCATTTTCTGTTTTCAGCTGTTTGAGCATCAGCGCGAAAGCGAATGCTTATGATATTGCAAACCTTATGAAAACCCCACAACTTTATTGGTAGTTTCTTTCTTTCTTTCTTTCTTTCTTTCTTAGATGAAAGATAAATAAGAACAGATTCTGATCGATAGATAGATAGATAGATAGATAGATAGATAGAAATGGATATATGAAAAAATTTGATACCAACATTCAATGATACATAGGTAGTGAGATATATAGATGGATATAAGCTTATATATGTGTGTGTGTGTGTGTGTGTGTGTGTGCGTGTGTGTGTGTGTGTGTGAAAAGACTGGTATACTGGAGACCAAATTCAGATAGATAAACATGACATTATTTAAATAGATAGATAGATATGACCAGGTTCAGATAGATAGATAGATAGATAGATACAAAGACAGATGTGATAAGTAGTTGGATCTGAATAGATAGGTGGGTCGATCAATAGATAGATAATTAATCAATTCTTCATTAGCCCATAGCCAATCTCTGCAAATGTCACTGAAATTCATCGAGACTTTTGGGAATGTGTGTAGACAGACCAACACTAAAAGACGCATACGACTCTTCCAATTTCGTTCTCGAAAGCCATAAACTGGAGAGACGGGACAGGGGAAATGAAACTAATCAAAAAAGAAATTCATCATCATCATCATCATCATCATCATCATCATCATCATCAGTCTTTTAACGTCCTCCGTTGGACATAGACCTTCCCCAGGATTCACCAGACATCACTATCATGGGCGTCGTGGAGTCAGTACTTTCTGAACTTGTGTCGTTCGTCACGCCATCTTATATTTTGCTGGTCACAGTTTTCCATATGATCTCTGGGGATCCCCTCAGTGAGTCGTGATGTCTATCGGTTGTCTACCATTCTTGCAACATGGCCAGCCCACCGCGATTTGAGATTTTTAATGGATTCAATGATGTCCCTGACTCCTGTCTTTTCCCCGGATGTACTGTGCTGTCTTGTGGTCTTTTCATATGAGGCCCAGCATAATTCTTTCATTTGCACGTTGCATGGTTCTCAATTTGCAGATCTGTTCCTTGGTAAAATTCCATGTTTCAGCTCCATAAGTAACTATTGGGAGAATGCATTGGTTATACACCCTTCTTTTTAGGATTAATTCTTCTTATTTTTGAAGGTTGGGCTTGCTCAGGGTTTATTATTGAATTCATAATCGGAGAGGAACTTAAACATTTTACATTTAGAGATTCACGATATAAAAACAGAAAAGAAAAGAAAGGTTCTGTCCAAAAGTGTTGTGATATTACAAGAGTGACATTTACACATTCAATCGATAATCATCGCCAACAGTAAAACCATATTAATGCAGTCGACTGACGCTTATTAATTCGAAGACGATTCGAATGTTGAAGTCTTGTAATATTACAGATATATGACCAGGTTGTGGTTGATGTACATTAATGGAATAAATAACAAAAGACATAAACAGAATAAATCAAAGGAAAAAATGCCATTCCAATAAATGCAGGGAAAATATGTTATGTCAAGTTATTGAATACATAGAACATACACAATTTTACATTAAGAGATTATTTTGTTTTGAAAGGCGATAGAAAAAATGGAAGTTGGTTATTGAAGTCTTGCAATATCACAGAAGTGACATTTAGATTCTTAATGGGTGTTTATAACGAACAGTAAAACCAATTTAATGCCATCGATCGACCCCAATGGATTCAAAATAACTTAGAGAGAGAAAAGACGGTCGTCCATTGGTCTAATTCCAGAATTCAGGAAGCCCAATAAAATGAAATATTTTTTTTATTATGGGGTTTAATATTCAAATGAGAAATTGTAAATTACTCTTAATGTGCTATTTCATACAAAAGTGACAGCAGAGAAATTGTAAACTACAGAGTGTTATCCAATCAGCTGTTCCTTCGTGGAATGACAGAGAATATAAGATCATCAGAAGATGCCCCAGAGGCGCTCACTTGGGTGTGAGACAGTTTCGTTGTGCACACCTAGACCTTTCTTCTGTGATCTCGCCCAGGATCCGCTACACCTCTCTATTATTGGTATCGCAGAGCCAATACTTTTTTAACTTGTTTAGTTCGTCTCTCCATCTTGTATTCTGTCGGCCTCGGTTTTGCATGTGATCTCTGGGGATTCGTGTTATGAGTTGCGATGTCCATCGGTTGTCTGTCATTCTTGCAACATGGCCTGCCCATTCCCATTTAAGTTTTCTAGTATATTCTATGATGTCTCGGACTCCTGTTTTTTTTCCTGATATACTGTGCTGTTTTGTGATCTCTCCATGTGAGGTTGAGCATGATTCTCTCATGTGCACGTTGCATGCCTCTCACTTCGCGAGTCAGTTTCTTGGTTAGGTTCTATAGAGACTATAGTCCATTAAATCCATTTCTGTTTTGTTTTGTTTTTTGTTTATTCTATTTTGTTTTTTCTTGTTTGTTTTTTGTTTTGTTTTTTCAGGCTTGAGGGGGTCCCCCGGTAATTTTCTGTCTGTTTGTCGCTCTGTCTTTCCGTCTATCCACCCAGAAGAAGGGGAGAAGATAAAGAAGAACTGATCTCAAAAGATTAAAATATCAGGGTCTATTATAGATATTTTTGTTTATAAAGACCTTTGCTCCAAAGCTATCGATTACTCCATTAGATGATGATGATGATGATGATTATTATTATTATTATTATTATTATTATTATTATTATTATTATTATTATTATTATTATTATTTGGAATCTCACACCAGTTGCCTGGTGGTAACCGCTGGATTTTGAGTGACAGCAAGTCTCCTCAAGTCTCCAGCCCTCCTCTCCTAGTACTCATAGGTCGCAGTAATTCTGCGATTTACAGTTTCACACTGGTTGCCCAGTGGTTATCGCTGAAGGCTGAGTGACAATAAGTCTCCTCAGGTCTTCAGCTAACGTCTCCTCTCTCTTTCGCATATCATGACAGAGCTACGATTCGTTGCAGTACTTATATCTCTAGCACCTTCCTCAGTATCCGTGCAGTTCCCAGTAGTGCTGTGGTCTGTACGGTCTCTATCCTCCCCCTAATCCCGATCTCCTCCAGTCTCTCCCTCAGCGTTTTGGGGACAGTTCCTAGTGCTCCCACTATGACCGGTACTACCCTGGTTTTCATGTTCCTCATTTTTTTTAACTCCCTTGCTAGGTCCTGGTATTTTTCCCTTTTTTCACCCTCCTTCTTTTTTACTCTATGGTCTGCAGGCACAGCAACGTCTAGTATTTGGCAGGCCTTCCTTTTTTGTCTACTATTACTAAGTCCGGCCTTCTTGCCTGGATGAGGTGGTCTGTTTGGATGTCAAAGTCCCACAGTAGTTTGTGGTTGTCATTCTCCAAAACTGCCTCTGGCTTGTGCTGATACCACTTTTCCCCATGGTTGAATCCCATTTGTTTACTTAGTTCCCAGTGTATCATCGTTGCTACTCTATCGTGTCTATGCTTATACTCCTTCTGGGCGAGTTGACTACATTCACTGGTTATGTGGTTTACTGTCTCATCTCTTTCACCGCACATGCGGCATTTGCTGTTTGTCTGTGTTCTGTCGATTTTTGCTTTTATGTAGTTTGTCCTTATGCTTTTGTTTTGGGCTGCCATGATGAGCGATTCTGTTTCTCTCTTAAGGTTTCCCTTTCGTAACCACGTCCATGATTTCTCGTCTGCTATATCTTTTATCTGTCTTTTAAACTCGCCGTACAATTTTTTCCCTTCCCACTTTTCTTTTCTAGTTTGCTGTACTGTTCCATTGTTTTCTACTTTATTGTTTGTTGCACTATCCCTCGCGCTCTTTATGATTTCTTCACTATTTGTTTGCACATATCTATCCTGGACTACTTTAGCTCTCTGGACACAATCTTCTATGCTGATGAGCCCCCTACCACCTTCTTTTCTCTTAACGTATAGTCTATCTGTATCATCCCTAGGGTGTAATGTTTTATGCATCGTCATAAGTTTCCTTGTTCGCCTATCCATTGATTGGAGCTCTTCCTTTGTCCATCCTAGGAATGGTCCTGTATACCTAACTACTGACACAGCCCAGGTGTTCATTCCTTTTATTAGATTTCTGCTATTTAATTTGGTTTCTAATATTTTCCTTATCCTTCTGAGGTATTCTCTCTTAATTTTCTCCTTCATCTCTTCCCGTTTTATCGTGTCACATTCAAGGACACCTAGGTACTTGTATCGGTCTTGTGCAGACAATGCCCTAATCTTGTTGTTGTCCGGAAGTTCAATTCCCTCAGTCATTGAAAGCCTTCCTTTGTGCATCACCATGATTGCACATTTTTCTATCCCAAACCCCATTCCTATGTCCTCACTATATTCCTTTACTTCGTTGAACAGAGTCTCAAGCTCTCCCCTGTTTTTTGTAAACAATTTAATATCGTCCATGTACATTAAGTGGTTGACCTTTCCTTTTGTTTTAGAGAAGTGGTATCCTTTGCTGTTTTTCAGGATTCTGTTAAGCAGTATCATTGTTAGAACAAATAATAGTGGGGACAACGAGTCTCCTTGGAAGATTCCCCTTTTTATCCCTACCTCGGCTAGTTTGTCCCCTGCGGCTGTCAAATCTACTTTCCAGTCTTCCATTGAATTACCAATGAATTTAACCACCGGTTCGCTAATTTTGAACATTCTAAGGCATTCGAGTATCCAGCTATGTGGAATCATATCGTATGCCTTTTTGTAATCTATCCATCCCATTGCGATATTCTTTCTCCTTTTCCTGACTTCTTTTAAGATCATCTGGTCTATGTAGAGTAAATCGTTTGCCCCTTTGGTTCCTATCCTACACCCTTTCTGTTCTTCTGGTAGTAGCCCCCTTCTATCCATTGACATGTATATTCTCTCTGCTATTTGCCCGGTCAGGATTTTCCACATAAGTGGTAGGCAAGTGATTGGTCTATAGTTGCTTGCTATGTTCCCCTTTCCCGGGTCTTTTTGGATGAGGGTGGTTCTGCCTTTAGTCATCCATTCTGGTGCTTTGCCTTCATTTAGACAATTTTGGAGTAGGTGAGTGAGTCTGCCGTGTAACGTGGTGAATTTTTTGAACCAATACCCATGGATCCCGTCGGGACCCGGTGCTTTCCAGTTGGCTACTTTCCTAAGAGTATGTTTCAATGTGGTTTCATTCAGTACAATTGGTTCTCCCTTGTCTATATCTTCTAGTTCTTTTCTCATGTTTCCTAACCATTGCGGTGTTACGTTGTGTCTTTTGGGGTGCCCCCATATGCTGTTCCAATAGTTCTTGGCCTCTATGGCATCTGGTTTCATGTCCTGCCTTCTTTCCCCATTTAAATCTTGGTAAAACTTTTTCTCATTGTTTTGGAATTATTATTATTATTATCATTATTATTATTATTATTATTATTATTATTATTATTATTATTATTATTATTATTATTATTATCGTTATTGTGCATTTCCACACCAGTTGCCTGGTGGGTGGTCATATCTGGAGAATGGGTGACAGCAAGTCTCCTCAGGTCTCCAGCCCTTCTCTCCACACTCTCTCAGTCCACAGCTGTGGTTCACAGCTTCACACCATTTACCCAGTGGTTGTCGCTGAAGGCTGAATGACAGTAAGTCTGGTCAAGTCTTCAGGTCTTCAGTCCTCCTCTCATCTCATCTTATTTCTCCCTCAACTATCAAAGCAGTGCTCTAGTTTGTACCTCCACCACCATTTGCGTGTTTTTGCTTGTTTGTTTGTTTGTTTGTTTGTTTGTTTTCCCCCTTTCTCCTCTGTTAGGCCATCGCTGACAGTTGGGTCGCAGATCTCGTATTTGTAGCACTTTCCTCAGTATTTGTGCTGTCCCTATTATCATTATTGTTATTACCATTATTATGCAATCTCACACCAGTTGCCTGGTGGTTACCGCTGGAGGTTGAGTGACAGTAAACCTCCTCAAGTCTCCAGCCCTCCTCTCCTCATTCTCATAGACCACTGTAATACTGCGGTTTACAGTTTCGCACCGGTTGCCCGAAGGTTGCTGAAGGCCGAATGACAATAAGTCTCCTCGGGTCTTCAGCCAACATCTTTTCTGCCCCCATTATTATTATTATTATTATTATTATTATTATTATTTGGAATCTCACACCAGTTGCCTGGTGGTAACCGCTGGATTTTGAGTGACAGCAAGTCTCCTCAAGTCTCCAGCCCTCCTCTCCTAGTACTCATAGGTCGCAGTAATTCTACGATTTACAGTTTTAACACTGGTTGCCCAGTGGTTATCGCTGAAGGCTGAGTGACAATAAGTCTCCTCAGGTCTCCAGCTAACGTCTCCTCTCTCTTTCGCATATCATGTCAGGGCTAAAATTCGTTGCAGTACTTATATCTCTAGCACCTTCCTCAGTATCCGTGCAGTTCCCAGTATGTTGTTGTTGTTATTAATCAGTTGTATTTTTCTATTTCAGATGTCCCAATCATGGACACAAGTGTTGAGGTTCATTCAGTTTTCAGGGATCATTCAGAACTTGACTTCAAAGCTGCTAAAGTTGCTTACATAATCCAGGAAATGGAAGGAAACGGAAGAATATCCGGTTGTACAACCCAGAACTGGTTCAAGAATTCTAAGAGTGTTGATTTGACCCTTGAAATAAATCCCATAAACGGACAGCCACCAGTTGTCGATTATGTTGATGTAAACACACAAGATAGAGGAGTATCCACCCACCAAAACTGTCCGTAGAGCAAGAAGTCAAAACATGGAACCTAACCAAGAGACAGATGAGAATCATGCAATGTGCGCATGAAAGAATGATCAACCTCACATGGAGAGATCACAAGACAGCGCAGTATATCAGAGAGAGAAGAGGAGTCCCAGACATCATAGAATCCATTAGGAAACTCAAATGGCAATGGGATGGTTATGTTGCAAGAATGGCAGACAACCGATGGACACCACAACTCACAACATGAATCCTCAGAGATCGAATGCAAAACCGAGGCTGGCAGAAAATGAGATGGTGAGACGGACTGGACTGGTTCAAAAAACATTGGCTCTGCAACAGCTACGATAGAGATGTCTAGCAAATCGAGGGGAAGATCTATACGACTATACAGACGATAAAAGACTGATGATGATGATGATGATGATGATGATGATGATGATGATGATGATGATGATGATGATGAATACAAAGAATCAACTATCTATTAATTCCTAGGGAAGTATAACTATAAAAAGATCAGGAAAAAAACCAATGGACATCACGACTCATAACATGGATCTCCAAAGATCACGTGCGTAACTGAGACCGACAGAATACAAGATGGAGAGATGAACTAGACAAGACAAGATCAGAAAGTATTGGCTCTGCGACATCCGCGATAGGGAGGTGTAGCGAATCCTGGGGAAGGTCTATGTCCAACGATGGACGTTACAAGACTGGTGGTGGTGGTGGTGGTGGTGGTGGTGATGGTGATGATGATGATGATGATGATGATGATGATATAAGCTTCAAAAACATGAAAGAACTTTCGTGAGGTTGAAAAATCGAAAATACTTTTGGTTCACCCCAGCAGAAATAATCAGGTGAGGTGGAATTTCTAAAGAATAAAACATGTACTGTTTATAATAATGGTGATGTTAATGATAGTAATAATGATATAAAAAAAATAAACCAGGGATATTTTTGTATGTTGCAACAGAAACGATTGCGTGAATTGAAAGTTATAAAAAAAAACCGACTAAATAACAAGATGAAGGTAAAAACTAGACAAATTAGATGGAAAAAAATTTTGTGTCTAGAGATATTTTTTAATATACGGTCGTGTCAACAAGAAGGAGAAAAAAAAACAAAATAAAACGAAATGCAATATGTATTTATTGCCCTTGGCATGAAGACACTTCTGTTCCTATAACAGAGTAATGTGCTATAAGAAGGGAAAAAAAACAAATAAAACCGAATTCAATACGTACTTATTGCTTTAATCAGAGACACATTTTCTGTTCCCATTGAATATAAATAGAAAAAATATGAGAAGAAATGACGTACAAAAAGATAACCGAACGAAATGAAACGAAACGAAACCGCAGAAAAAGGCGAAACGAACTCAACAAAATAAGATGAATAAGAAATTATATCATTTTTATAAAACGAATAAAATGTTTCTGAATCGTTGATTCGGGGTTTTTTTGTTTTTGTTTTTTTTTGTTTTTGTTTTTTTGTTTTTGTTGTTTTTGTTTTTTTCAGCTGTAATCTATTTTACATAATATATCATAACATATATCATTACTTTCCTGATTAAAAATAATACTTTTGATATGTCCCAATAAGACAGATAAGAATAAAAAAAGATTTTTGTATTTCACCATGTATAATACGCTACCATAGATAATCTGCACCCCTTGACCTGATTGGTCATTTATTCTGAGTTTGAATTTATGCATACAAATATGTATAACCATAATGTTTCCATAGATAATACGTGCCTGGGTTTTTGTCTCAACAATTTCGCGAAAAGTACAAATTATATATAAGGAATTAGTTTACGTTACGGCCAAATCACGTTGAACTGGGCTGGCTCTTGTACGATCACCGAATTTTCAAAAAGTCAACCCCTGATCAGTATCTATATCGGTGATCGTCTGGGAATGCCGTTGACCATAAGCAGTGGGCGATCATGAAGAAAATCTCCCATGACGATCGCGTAAATCCTCCTAAGGAGGAAACCTATCTCTACACTAAACGCAATAAGTAAGAAGAGGCAGGAGGAAAGGAAGGAGAAAATTGAGAAGAAGGGAAAGAAATAGAGCATAGAATCGAAAGGAGAAGAATAAGAAGGAAGAAGAATAAAGGAAGGAATAGAAAGAAAAAAAAAGAAGAAATGAAAAAGAATTGAGGAAAGGTGAGAGAAAGAAGGAGAAAGAAGAGAGGAATAATAATAAAAGAGAGAAAAATGAGAGGAGAATAAGTGAAAGAAAGTGAACAGAGAGAGAGAGAGACCTGTGTTATTTTAACTTTACGCGCTCGGCGGCCAGTCTCGAATTTCCCAAGAATTCTTATTAAAAACATAGATATTTCCTTCATCCAGATTTGCGAGAGAGAGAGAAAAAGACGGAGGAGAGAGAGGGGGAGAGGAAGAGAGAGATGAGAAAGGAGAGTAGAAAAAATGAGAGGAAGGAGATTGGAGAGCAAGAGTTGAAAGGGAAGAAAATAGATAAAGGAGAGAATAAAGAGAGAGTAGAGAGAGAAAAGGGAGAAATGAAAGTAAGAGAGATTGAGAAAAGAGAGTGAGACAGTGTTCTTTAAAATGGCAATAAGACACGAATTTCACAGGAATTCTTTTTAAGAATATAGATATTTCCTTCCTTCAGATTTGCGAACGAAATAAAGGAAAAAGGAGGGAGAGGGGAAGAGAGAGAGAGAATAGAAGAAGATGGTAGATAGATAATGGAAATGAGAGAAGGAAGAGGAGAATGAGTATGGGGGAAATAGAGGAGAGAGAAAGGAAGGAAAAGAGAGAGTAGAAAGAAAGGTGTTTGAAGAGAAAAAGAAGAGGGGAAAGAAAATAGATAAAGTGGAAAAGAAAGAGAGAGAAAAGACAAAAGAGGGAAACTAAGTGGATGAAGAAAGATAAATAGAGAGGGGGGGAGTTTTGTGCTTTTTTTGAATGGCGGTTGGTTCCGATTTTCTTTAAAAACTTCACGTCAATATTTCCTTTTCCAAACTCGATTTTCTGTTGAAACTGTCGAAGGTTCTGTTCTTCCTCTTCGCCAAACGGAATAATTCGATCTGTTGTTTTGGGGTTTTGGTTTGTTTGATTTTTACTATGAAAATGAGAGAGAAAGGAGAGAGGAAGGTGAGAAAGAGAAAGTAAAGAAAGAAGAGAGAAAAGAAAGTGAGATATTTTAAAAAGAGAAGGAAGTGAAAAAAAGACAGGAGGAGATAAACAGGTTGGGGGGAGTAAAAAGTGAGAGAGAGAAGAAAGAGATGGAAGTGAGAGGAAAGAAGAGGTGAGATTTCAATTTCCGGACTGCTAACCGATTGGCTCCCGGCCTTTCCACTTGTGAGACCATACATTTCCTTTCTCCAGGCTCGATTATCTTGAACTGTCGACCACTGCGCAAGTAAGTACCTTGATGTGGTGGAGTCGCTTGCATGTTCCAATGACCCGAAGAGCCTTACTGGCGGGAATTCAATTCCGGTGGGTCCAACCAAGTCAGGCAGGTCAAACGGAAGGAACTCGACAAACATTATTCAATCCACCCCTACCCCCACACACTCAACAAAAAAACTACGCCCCAATTCTATTTTTTATAAAATTAAATAAAAACTATATTCCTGATTTTATTTTTTGTGAAAAAGAAAAACTTTATTCACAATTTTATTTTATTTTTTAAACAGAAAAACTAAAGTCTCAATTGTATTATTTGTGAAAAGGGAAAAACCAATCTCATTTATTGTTGAAAAAAACTATACTACCAATTTTATTCTATTTTTAACCAGAAAAACCATAATACCAATCTTATTATTTGTGAAAAAAAAAACTAATTTTATTTACTGTAGAAAAAAAAACTCTATTTCCAATTTTATTTTTTGTTAAAAAGAATAACTATATTCTATAATTTATTTTTTGTAGAAAAGGAAAGCCGTAAAAACAACTGTCTGGACATATGAACTCCTTTGTTCAAAACTGATTGGAGCATTGAATACTCGAGTTAAACCAGCCAGCCAACCAAGGTGTCGTTCTTTTGCTTAACAAAACGAAATTATCCGATCTACTGTCTCGTCATGAAGATATGAGAGAGAGGATGGAAGAAAGAGATAGTAGAGAGAGTAGAGAGGGAAAGGGGATAGGAAAGAAAGAGACAGAGGTAGCACGAAGAGAAAGGTTAGAGAGAAGGAAGAGAGAAAGTTGTAAGAGAGTGATGGTAGAGAGAGAAAGAAATGAACAGTAAGAGTAAGGGAATGGGAGTGTGTGAAAGAGAGAGAGAGAAGAGAAAGGGGGATATAAAGATCTCGTTTCTTCCTAAGCCATCTGAACTTCTCTAGTCCGTTAGGCCGTCTAATTTTTTGCCGGCTACAATTTCGCATATGATCTCTGGGGATTCACGTTGTGGGTTGTTTTGTTCTTCCTCTCAGCAATACAGAATCATTCGATGTATTGACTTGCAAGGAAGATTCATGGGAGGAAAGAGAGGCTGGAAAGAAGATGAGAGAGGGAGTAGAGAAAGAAAGGAGATGAAAAGGAGAGAGAGAGGGGGAGAGAAAGAAAGGAAAAAGGAAAGTAAGATGATTGAGAAGAAATTGGGCAGAGTCAGAGGGTTAAGTGAGCAGAGGAGATTGGATGATAGAGGAAAAAGATAGAGAGGTGGGTAGAGAGAAGGAGAGTAAAGAGAGAGGACAGTAAAGAGAAAGGAGAGTAGAGAGAAAAGGAGAGTAAAGAGAAAGGAGAGTAGAGAAAAAGGAGAGTAGGGAGAAGGGAGAGTAGAGTAAAAGGACAGTAGAGAGAAAGGACAGTAGAGAGAAAGGAGAGTAAAGAGAAAGGGGAGTAGAGAGAAAAGATAGTGGAGAGAAAAGAGAGTAGAAAGAAAGGAGAGTAAAGAGAAAAGAGAGTGGAGAGAAAGGACAGTAGAGAGAAAAGAGAGTAAAGAGAAAGGAGAATAGAGAGAAAGGAGAGTGGAGTGAAAGGAGAGTAGAGAGAAAGGAGAGTAAAAAGAAAGGAGAATAGAGAGAAAGGAGAGTAAAGAGAAAGGGGAGTAGAGGGAAAGGAGAGTAAAAAGAAAGGGGAGTAGAGGGAAGTTAAAGTGTGAGGAGAGAGAATTCTGCTTTCCCATGAAAATTTACGGAAACAATTTTCGGTTTGAGATTCTGCCTATTATCATCATTACTGTCAGCAGCAGCCTTTTGGCAGCCGTTGTTCGACACAAACTTTCCCCGAAAATCGACAAACCCCTCTATCATGGGCGATGTGAGCCAACACTTTCTGAACTTGTCTAGTTCGTTATTTCATCTAATTGTTTTCTTTTTTTGCCGGACTCTGTTTTGCATATGATCTCTGGGGATTCATGTTGTGAGTCGTGATATCCAACATTCTGGCAACAAGACCAGTCATTATTATTTTTTATTAATTCTATATTTCTGACTCCTGTTGTTTCTCTAATATACTGTGATGTCTTGTGATTCCCAATGTGATCTTGAGAATGAATCGTTTTTGTTCACGTTACATGGTTCTAAGGTTGAGGGTCAGTCTTTTGGTCAAATCCAATGTTTCAGCTTCATCCATCTGTGACTGTCGGAAGGGTGCATAGATTGTAGACCCTTCTTTTTAGTATTGTTTTGCTTTTGAAGGTTCAGCTTGTTCTACCGGAAACTGGCCAACCTAAAGTGATTTTTCTCCTTTTGAGGATTGCGTGGAGATCCGTTGTCCTGGGTAGATGTAATGTTCCACTTTCTTTAGCTCTGCCTCCCCGAGGTTCATTGTCATGTCTCTGTCTCCAACATGTATGTTGTACATGACTTTCGTTTCATTGAAATTCATGTGAAGTCCTTCATTTTGCTTATCATTTTAAATCGTCCATTTTTGACACATGGAGAAGGGTGCAGCTCTTGAGAGGGTCTGTCAGTGGGTACACTGAACGGTCTTCGGGAGATGAGCGGTAGGGACTGGCAGATACTTGATTCCGACACCTGGGCGCTGGAAGATACTGATTTCCAACGCATGGGCAATGGAAAATGCTACGCTGTCATTTCCGATGCTCGGGCTCTCATTGGAGTAACTCTCTTCTATCCCCACCTATTTTTGACAGCCTTTTCGATCCGCTACCCTCTTTTTAAAGTACCTTTCTCTCCGTCTCAACCATATATCTCTATCAGTATTATATGTCACCTGAGCCTGATGTCTATACTCTTCGAATATGAATCGTAGGCCCCCCCAGCAAATCAAGTTTTAACTTTTTTTGGATTTTTTTACCCTACTAGAACGTAGGGTTATTAAATAGTTAAATAATAAAATGTTAATTATTTAAATATATAAAAGTAAATTCCTATAAAAAATAAAATATAAAAAAAAAAAATAACAATTCAACTGGTGATCAACGAAAACCACTTGCAAGTGAAGCTCATTTGTTGTAGCAGAGTCCTGGTGTGGGTTTCAGCTTTACTCGCAGGTACAAATTTTTTATATTATTTTACGGCATAAAACTCACCTAATTTCGACGTATCAAATATTCAAATAAGACTCGTCGAAAGATAATTGTAAAAATATTGAAAACAATAACAAAAAACAGAGTTTTTATGCTTCCTTGCTTAAAAACGGAGATGACCTTCACCTCTGAATCACTTCCGCCGGAAATGATTATCGAAAAGCATAACTTATTCTTTCTATTCGATGACCTTACTAGTGTTAGTTTATTTACATATATATATATATATATATATATATATATATATATATATATATATATATATATATATATATATATATATACATATATATATATATATATACATATATATATATATATATATATATATATATACATATATATACATATATATATATATATATATAAGTACTGGATTCTCTTGATGGTTGCATTGGGGGTTTTTTTGTTTGTTTGTTTTTTTCAAGAATTATTTTATACATATAATCACAAAGTCCTTAATATGAAAGGCAACTGAACCTCGAAATAAATAAAAAAAATCAGCTTCAGAAAAGATAGATATATATCCAATTTTTTCTTTCCTAAATAAGATGAAGGTAAATAAAAGTTGAAATTAATAAAAGAAAATGATTTACAACATTTCATTGAATACAAGATTGGTAATGAAGTAATCTCTATTTTACTAAAACTAAAACATACTCTCTTGTGGGGGAAGTTGGATTGCGATCAAAACAACAAAAAATTTTGATCAAAGTAAATAGGAGTGAAAAATTAATTGAAAAAATGAATACAATATTTCATCGAATAAGAAGAAATGATCGCTATTTTACTAAAACGAAAATATATACTTATTTGAAGGGCGAAGTTAAATTGTGATCAAAACGACAACAAGATTAGATTATAGTTGATAGAAGTAAAAAATTATTAACAGTATTCCATCAACAAGATAAATAATGAAATAATCGCGTCGTAAATTGGATGTAGGCACAGATGTAAACCACCGTAGTTTTTAAGGCTCCAGAAAGCCATACAAAGGCTTAAAAAAAAGTATAACTTCACAGCGAATTGATCAGATATTAAGGCAGTATTGACGTTACAAATCTCTAATTTGTTCTTTCTTTATTAGAGTACTGCGCACTATGAATTCGTTTAGGTGCGACGGAGACAGTGCGGGTCAGGTTTCAACTTCGTGTGGAGGTTGTGTGGACAACTTGCAGGGCGAAAAGTAAGACCTGCTGAAGGGCGGACGAGTTCAACATGAAGTCAACGGTCGTTCACAGCAAGGGGGCAAGGTGAGGTTCTGACATATCCAGGCAGCCTAATTACCCTCGCTCTCCCAGTGAGTCACAGTCTTAGTGAACCTGTCTCGATGCTTTTTTTAATGATATTTCTGACTTGAGGAATTGAAATGCTTTCTAGGGCCTAAATTTGTGGCAGAGAGATGTCGTAGGTAATTATTCTCTTAATTTCTCTCAAGATTGGTTTGTTGTTCGGATGCTGAGGGTAACGTTTCATTGTTGGTGTTTTGACAGTACAGGGATCCTAACCAAGGAGGCTATCCTATCACCAGGTGTAAAACATCGAGATAACTGAATTGCCATTTCATGATTTAATGTTGGACCTTACGGTAGTTTCGGGTGTGGCTTCTCGACGACCAAGTGAAGTATTCAGCCCCGCTCTTGCTCTCTACGAACTGATTTGGATGACTGGAAGATTTTACCTGTGATGTCAACCGATTCACTCTCTGGAACCTTCAACTTGATATTTCACCCAACATATCTCATTTTAATCATAATAGACGTTAGCCCAATTGAACTAAAACGAACGAAGATCCATATTTTGCCATGTCTTAACCAAACATCAGGGGTCTACGAACCAACTTTCCAGTGGAAGAATATTTTGCCCGGAATGTCCGACCTCATCTCTTGGTACTCTCTGAAATGGATCTTGATCCATTTATACCAGAACTGGTCATGGTCCATCAATACCTTGTTTACTCCTAACTAATCGCCAAACATGACCGTTGTAACCGCCACACCCATGGGCTTATTAGAGAAAGCTTTCAACGTGGCAGATATACCTCCCATGAGGACACACCTTGCCAAAAGCTTGAGGCAATAGCACGTGCGGAAGAGAGATTTTCGACGTACTGGGAGTCTGATAAAGAAAACAATTAATGGCTTTTAACTTCATTATTTAATTAATATCAGATCAGTACATTGTTTAGTTATACTTTTTTAGCTTCTGTGTGACGTTTTTTCTTCAGCTTTGTATGCGGTATTCGACTACCATATTTTATGCCCAAAAGACCAAAGATTACTGTTTACTCCTGGGCAACTGTTACTGGTGCCAAGGGATGGTCCTGCCCTACTCCTATAAACAAACCTTGCTTTTTGTTATTCCATAAATAGTCCCCCTGAAAAAAAAAATACGGGTCAACTTGGAAGCAGTGATGCCAACTAAAATTTCTTTCGCACAAAATTGAGTTCAAAAGTGTATCAAAAACGCCAAAGTGTACTAAAAAACGAACACTGTTAGCCCCCTTTCGGCTATTTTTAATTGCTGAAAATGGCTATTTAGTCTGAAATTGTTTGGAAATAGCTGAAAATTGGCTAAAACTGCTGAAAAAATAGCGCTAAAAATGGGCTGTAAGTATTGAATTTTCGCACAGCCAAAACAGAAAACAGCCAAAACAAAAAATTTCTTGCGTAAAGCGCTAAATTTGAAACACTCTGGAAGCTTAATATTTAAAGCTAAATTTGGTACCGTTACAAGCGCAATTTCATGTGTATTTACATACTAAGAGCCCACCGAAATCCACTTTGGGGGATTTTTATGGGTCGATATGTCGAGAGCACGTTTTGTTAAAAAAAGAGAGATTTTGTCCTCTCTATCATATTCCTCTTTTGACGTTTTATCTCCTCTCCATAAATAAGACAGCATTTTCCTTTTCGCCCTCTTAATATAAGCTAAAAGCGAGTGTTTTGCCACCAGCGACTTAATATTTTACTCATACAATCCTATGCGTATTTTGAGTGGGAGGTAAAAATACACACACCTTACAACCCCAAGATATTGCGTTAACAGCTCCTAAACTATTTAAAACTCAATGATGCTGTTTTACGTCAGTGAAGTAAATTCCCTTTGACACATTTCAGCGGAAAATTAATGTCTTACATTCCTTGACAGGATCGGTCCTTGAAATGTCCCTGTGTCAATAAAGTCATCGATTGCATAAACATTTTAATTTCGACTTAGATCAACGTTTTCATAATTTTACGTTCAACATTCTTCCGATTCTTTAACGAAATGCCACTTGGCTTTTAGGCATCCTGCTAAGCAGTTATGGTTAAAGAGCTCTTCTGGTAGATCTTTACTTCTTTAATTAGCCGAAAAATCTTTTTTGACGGGTTCAGAAGGCGGTTGTCATTGACTGGTTTGGAGAACAATATCTGTAGAACAACGTTATTTAAAGAACGGTTTTTCAGGGTTAAAACAAATTAATGGATTTTATTTCCATTGCTTTGTTAATATCAGGTTAATGCATCGTATGATTATACTTTTGGGAGCCTTTGTATGAGTTCTTGAAGCCTAATGGGGTAAGAAGATAGGATTTTATTTCCTATTTTTTTAATGGCTAAAATAGCTAGATTTATCAATGACTAGCTTCAAAAATGGCTAAAATTGGATAGTTTTCATTGTGACTTAGCAGAAAGCCCGTTCGCTCTTATCAAATGTATTGGTCTCAGAACTTCCCATGTTTCGAAAACTATTAAAGAGAGGTAGATGCAGTTTCCAACATTTGATATGAGACGTTTTGAAGATTCGTTTAATTTTTTTTCGAATGACACAACTCCCCGCCTCCTTAGTTTCCAGGGCTTCTTGAGGCTAAATAATTCGGACTCTAATGAAGATAGAAATATGGCACTTTCACCAATCGACAGTCCATTCTTTCAAGATTTATTTCCTATCCCACAAGTGTGGTTATCGATTGAAGTTTGGGGAATATGGTGGTTTTTCCGAAGCGCGTAATTTTTGGTTTTCCTTACTTTCTCGGGTGTAAAATACGGTTGCTAGTCATTCGGTGGACGTTATTTTAAATCAGTGTAAGCAATGATTACCTCATTCTGACCGAGCCAAAATGACCAATTTTATATATATATATATATATATATATATATATATATATATATATATATATATATATATATATATATATATATATATATATATATGAATTTATCTATTATCCTATTGTAATTCATCAAACAGTTTGTGATATCATTCAGAGAACGTTATTTTACATCTGTGTAAGCAAGGATCATCTCATTTTTAGAGTTATTTGGGAATGGATAATGATTTTCCAAACACGTTTTCTCTATATGAATCATTGAAACATCTTCTGCCATTATTTTACCTTGAAAATATTTAAGTAAGCTAAAAAGAAAATGCTGGAGTAACTTTTTTCATTTCTTATTTTGAAGAGAAAGAAGTTTACTTTGTTTTCCCTGTAACAACAGAAAGAACAATCCTCACTCGATTTAGGGGAGGAAACACTTCACTGTTCATCCAATCACATTCAATCGGACTGATTTTTAAAATCTAGCATTTCCCTTGCGTGATTTGAAATAACTACCAAGTGAATGCTTGACGACTCTCTTACCAACTGAGCCAAAATGACCAGTTTTATATATCTATGAATTTATGTACTATCTTATTATAATTCACCAAACACTTGTCCGTCTGTCCGTACTTGACAGCCACTAGTAAAACCTTTTCAATAACTCCATGGAATTTTCTTTTTCAACATTCATTTGAGGCAGGTTCTTATCAAATCATATTTTGAAAATCAACTTCTAAATATTTTTCAGAGATCGTTAATTGAGTCACAATAGAAATCTATATTGGAATGGACACAATTTTTATGCCCAAGTACAAAACATTCGACTGACTGATGGCTTTTCAAGCCAGACTCAAAAAGTGGCGACGTCCTTAGATCGTTTCTTGACTTGGTTAGAGGTCAAGAGAGAGAGACAATAAGTTAGTTTAGAGAGATTCTTCTTCAAATAAGACTCTCACTTTCAGAAAAGATTTATTTACATAGAAAGCATACACAAATATTAGAAACAGCAATAGAATATTTTTTTAACGAATTTTTTTTTCTTAAATCCAGAAAATACTGGCTCTGCGACGCCCATGAGAAAGAAATGTGGTGGATTTGGGGGAAGGTCTATGTCCAACGACGGACGATAAAAGACTGATGATGATGAGGAAGATTTTCTTGAATAATTAAAACGAAACAATTGACGTATATCGTAATATTGATTTTCAAAATTTTAAAGATGACCAATAAAATTGCTTAATGGTCACATTTTGTGAATGTTGTGTAGATTTTTTGTATAAAATTCATTCAAATCTCATAATTTACGTAAATCATTTTTAATAGATCTCATCTCCAGAAAGTTTAATTCATTTAAATTTTGTGTATGGTTTTAGAAATAACCAACCTCTCTGATTGTAAAGTTTCACAACCTCTCCCAATCAATATTAAAAACAGCGTAAAAATAATGAAAATTTGGAAATTGATTTATTCAAAACAACTAGACTAAATACCGGCCCTTACAGGCGAGATAAATTGATGTGCAAAATATGATTTTATAAAATAGAAAGATCGATAGATGGAATAATAATATGATTTAAATTAATCTAATTACTTCTGTATTTTCTTTTTCAGTAAATCTCTTTTAATTCTTTTTTCAATTAAATGCTACATGGTGTCCAGCTATCAATCTTTCTGTTTTATTAGATCATTTTTTTAAATCAATTAGCTTCGCCTGTTAAGGCGGATATTTTGTCTAGTATATAAAATACGAAAGTTGCAGTCATCATCTTCAGTTGGAATAGAAGTTGGAACATAGTTTGACCCTGAAGCAACCATGGTTGTTACATTTATATTTGTGAGATGGTTGATATCTTTCAAGTATATTCATCTTTAAAAAAAAGAAAAGAAAAATTCATCGTGACATTCTTTATGGTCCTCTAAAAACATCTGAAGTTAGATTCTATGCGAATAGAACCCCCTAAATATCAACTGCACTTGAAAAAAAAATATTTAATGGAGAGTTTTTTTTAGGTTATTTACATTTAGTAATTAAAGCCCGGCAAAATTAAGTAATTTATTATTTTACGTATATAAAAAAGTTATTTTAAAAGATTTATTTTCTCTCGATTTCAGATGCATTCAATCTATTACGCTGTCGAAACATAAAAAAAAAATTTTAGTCTCGAGAAAAAAAATATTTGATGGGGCGGGGGTTATTTACAATGTAACTATAGTGCTAAAATGGATATTTGATTTCTGTCATTTCCACGGAAGTGCTGCCGACACGAACCCGTGTTAGGGAATGGTGCAAGCTGCCCAGTGCTAAAAATTAAAAGAAAAAAGAGAATTCTTACAAAATAAAATTGGATCAAAAGGAAGGCAAATTATATAAGCCATACGTCCATCTGCGTTTTCGTAAAAATGGTGGAAATTAGGTGTCCAGTTTAGCATAATTGTACTCACATGGTTGGAGGGAGCATTATTTAATCACTTTCAGTGACGATGTTACGTTACAAGCATCTAGATAACTGTATAGCAAAAAATATTCACACACACACGAATATTCCATATATATAATTGTGTCATCCAAGAGATCGGTATATAAACACACGTGCATATATATATATATATATATATATATATATATATATATATATATATATATATACACACAAATTGTGTCATCCACAGACAGCTGTTACGATGTATTACATCTCTTCAGTGTGGCTATAGACTTTCCATTTTCCCATCCAGTACTGCGAGGCAGAATTGAAAACTTCACTGCAGACCCGTAGGCCGATATCCTACCTCTGGACTACGGAACTGGACCAGAGTGCTCAATTCCTATAGAAGAGCATTGATATATATGCAGCGTTCCAAATCGTTAAACCAAAAATTGTCGTTATGTTCTTTGAATCTCTATCTTACGACCTTGTGCTAGACTAGTAGATACTTAGGAAGATCTCCACTCATTAACGAGAGAAGTCATTTTTTAAGGTATCCCAAAGTTACCTCCCTTGATAGATATATTTTTCAATTCTATGTTCAAAGAATTATTATATATCATTATCAATTTCTCCTTCGGATATTTCACCTTTTAAGAGTGTAATTTTCTTACCAATGAACCAGGGAGTCCTATAAATAATGCTTGGTGGTCTGCAACTGTGTTCCTTTTAAACCTGACATTGCAGTCCTGGTGGCTGTGGAATAACTTCCCAGCATCGAAAAACAACGTCTGTGCACAGACCTGTTCCATATATTAGAACTCAAATAAAAGTAATCCATTAAGAACAAATACAAGTTTTAAAGATTGAAAAAAATTGCTTATTATCGTAGCTCATTTTTTATTGTCTAAAAACTAAATGCTAAAAATTGGGGATCGCAAGAATATTTCCATTGTAGAGGTGGTCCTTGAGTTTTCGAAATTTCAAAACCACTGGTCTAAAATGTTCAGGTAATATTTATCCAAGAAAATATTCAAGGGAAATAACTCAGGGTTTAAAAACTAAGAGTTATTTCCCTTGAACAAAATTTTCTGCTCAGTTTTTCTAATAAATATTCTATTTTTGGAATTAATTCTGGAATCCAGATTGGAAAGATATTCAGGATTGAAGCCAAATCATGTTGGATACTCTGGGATTTTTACTAACACTGGAGTTGAACAAAGTCCGAACTGTTTAATATCTAGATGGGTAACAATCTATGAATACCAGGTACTGTAAGCAGCTGAGGGTCATGAAGAGAGTCCCCCGTGGCGATCTCGTTAAATAACCTAAGGAGAGACTGATCTTACACTATGCTTGTTAAGGCAAGCCAAAGGCTAACTACCCTAACCCTGGAACCATTTGACCAACCAGACTGCAAGTGACAAGAGATGAATATGAGCAACACTCCATCTGCTGAGAAAACTATGGACAACAGGATATTTTCCCTGAGAATAAAATTCGAACGTCTTATCCGCGGAAACCTGACAACCGAAAACAGTCAAGTCAGACCTTTGACACGTGAGTTACTGGTGACATATCGCAGAGTTTTAAGGGACATACGATGGACTTTGAAGAAAAACATTTTTAATTTCTTTTAATTATTCGAATTATATAAGAATATTTTGAAATTTCAAGTCATGTTTTATCAAGCTTCTTTCTAGTTTTTATAAATATATGAGAAAGATGGACTGCTTATCTATAAGCATTTATCTAGAATACATGTATCTCCGTAAGTAACTACAATCACAGGATTATTCAAAAAATTAAAGTTCTGATATACTGTTTTAAAAACGTTTGCAATCGCTGCCTTAGAACCAAATTGGATTTTCTACAATTCGAAAGTCGTATCCATGATTCTCTATGGCTGCAAAATCTGGAAACTTAAGACCAACTAGAAGAAAGAACCATACACCTTTGACATTAGATTTTTCTAAGTGCCACTCTTGCTTGAGATGTTGTAGCAAAGTGGGGACAGTGGTTGCATTACGCCCATCCATTCGCTTCCTCTCTTTTTTTTTTTTACTATATTATTTCTTCCTATACCATAATCCACTTCCGGCTTTCTAGGCCCGGAGTAGTGTTGGACATGGCCCCCTTTCTCCCAGAAGGAGACATAATGGAATAAGGGGCCTTACTCTGTCACACTGGCTCATGTATTAGAAGTGTGGAAGAGATTGATGCATACCTTTCTCCTTTAGTGCAAAATGAGCGCTACCTGTCTCAGCCAGAGTTTGAACTCGGTTCGCCAATTCCCGTCTCCGAGCCGTTATCAGCTCTATCACCCTGCATCTCCTATGACACTAGATGCCTACGTAAGTTCCCTGGCGCTGAGTGTAATGGTTATATAACGAATGAAAAGGTCAGGGACAGATCGAAGCAGCTCTCTGTACCAAGCACCATTTGCAGACAGCGCCTCCGATGGTTGGGGCATATCTTGATGCTCGCTATGACAAGAATTGTAAATGGAGCCGTTAAACGACCCAGAGAATAAAAGGGCAACCCAAGATGAGCTGGTGGCAGACAGTGAGAAGTGACCTCCGACCAGGGTTTCCTGATTGAGCGACAACTAGCAAATTGGGCTACTTTCGAAATCCAAGCGCTGTTATATTTTAATTTCGCTACTTGCGAGTTTTGGGACTACTTTAAAAACTAGACAGCACCCAGAGAGCACATAATTCTGCCAAGGCTATTGTCAGGTGAAGAAATTTTCCACGAAATTCTATTGGTATTAATTAGAACTTTCGAGGATATCGTGTGAGCAGCCATGGAATTTTGGCGATATTGGGGTGTGAATATATAACTACTACGTAGGGGAGATAATTTTGCTTGGATCAGCTCTGACAAATCAATCACTTCTTTCATAGCTTATTGTCTGCCCTTTCTATTCAAATTTACCGAGAACTATCATGTGAATAGTCATTAGCGTATGAATAGATGATTGAAAAAAAATGCCAAATTACCGCTCAATCAAAAAAGAAATTCCTGCATCCGCCCTAAAAATGAGCCAACTCCACATTGACTGACAAGAAGACAGACTGGTAGATAGACATGGTCGAATGCATATACTACTCCAACTTCAAGTTTAAAGCTATTTGGATCAGCAGTTCTCGAGAAATCTAATAGAAATTAAGTTTTAAAAATTAAAGATTGGGTTTTTTTCTTCATATTTTCAATAAAACCTCAAGAAAGTCTCAAGAACACTATACTTTAAGTCCCAAGAAATCCTAGTTCAAAATCTAAGATAGCAGCCATTTTTTAGGATTGTTTCAAATTTGACCTCCCTAAGTAGTTTGGGGCCAAGAAATCCAATGTTTCTACCGATTATATGATATATTGTTGGAAAAAAAATTCAAACTCAGCTTCTTTTTTCAACCGATGCAAAACCGAGTGGTCGAGGCGATTATTCATAGAATTGCCCTGAAATTTAATCAACCCCTCCTGTAGTCAGTTGCACACCCTCCCACAAAATTCCATTGGAACTTATTGAGAATTGGTGGAGATTCTGTATAGACAGTCATTATGAAAGAAATAGTAAAATATCCTTCAATCGGAAAAATATTCCCGGATCTCCACCATGATTAACCGATTCTTCCTTATCCTATTTCCCAAAATTTCGTTGAAGTTCATTAAGAACTTTTGGGGATATGGACTGACAGAAAACATTTTAATACATTTTGCGATTGAAGACTGTTAGCTAGGACGTTAAGGTGATATTTGCGCATGGTTCCACTCAGATTTGTTTTGGAATCCATTGTTCGCCTTTATACAAAATTTAGTTGAAATTCATTGAAAACTTTTCGAGAAATCGTTTGGACGGATAGAGAACTTTTGAAGATATTGTGTGGTGTGGACAGATAGCCACAGAGTTGGGAAGATAATTCTGCAGGAATGCTGCTCTAAAATTCCATGAATACTTTCGAAGACTCTTCTACAGAATTTCTATGAAATCCATTGAGAATTTTTAAGATACCACGAGGACAAACAGACGGTAAGAACAGACAGAACTAAATAAAACGCTCTAGTATGAAATTTGATTCTGTTCTTTCCGTCTGTCTGTCCACACGATATTTCCAAAAGTTCCTAATGAATTTCGATCAAATTTTCTGGAAGAATGGGCAACAGGTAACGGAATAAGACAAGAGATTTTTGAGCAGATCCATGCACGATTATCTCCCCTACGTTGTAGCTATCCGTTTGAAATTACAAAATATCTCCACACTGGACTAGCGGATATGATTTCTCGGCATTACCCACCTTTGTAGATTGAATTAGAGGTTTTGTTTGAAATTACCTCAAAGTTGCTGAGTACGATAGACACCTGAAAAAAGCTGGAGGGTAAAGCAGCCGAAACGTTGCACTCTCTCTCTCTCTCTCTCTCTCATTTGCCTCTCAGAGTAAGTCATTTTAAGCTCTACTATCAAATGTTATAGATCTTTGTTTCAAACTGAAACACCTGAGTGGAATGATAGCTATGATGTAGGGGAGGTAATTATGCATGGATCCACTTCAAGATTTAATCACTCCCTCCGTAGCCTATTGCAGACCCTTCCACGAAAATTCATTCAAATTCATTGAGGATTTTCACTGATTTAGTAAGTATATGACGTTGTATATTAACTCTGAATGCATTCAAGTTAAAAACTGTCATTTATATATTTCATTTTCTCTCTTCATTGCTGAAATCATGAAGACAACTTTTTATAATTTGGGGAGTCATCCTTGATCTTATGGACGTAAAATATGGTAGTTGATCACAGCATACAAAGGCTCCAAAAAGTATAACTACACAAAGTATTGATCAGATATCAACACAGTTATCAAGTTAAAAAGCGATCAATTTGTTTTTATCAGAACCCAGGCTATTAAAAATCTCTGGATACGCCTTTAAAAAAATCACAGCGACAATTCACCATGTTAGATGTTCTGTTTCCGTCATACCTCAACGAATTCATGATTGGAAATATTCTGATAAAAAACAATTGTTTTTTTACTACATTACTGCCTTAAAGTTTGATCAATATTTTCCATAGTCATACTCTTTGGAGCCTTTATATGACATTTTGGAACCTTTGTGTTTAACTACTATATTTTACATCTGTGTAACCAAGGGCTACCAGTTTTGGTTTTTGCTCTGACAATGATTTTTAAAATTTCTCAATCTATGAAAAGTTTTTGAAGTCGTCTGCCATCAATGATGAGAATTGAGCAAGATGAAAATTAGTCCTGATTTAAGATATAAAAATTGAAATGATGTGGGCTGCAGCTAGTACCAACCTGAAAGATCTTCAGCGCCCCTTCCTTCTTTTATGATTATCATTCATTTGTCTTCTGACGTAGTAAAATAGAATTCCGTTATCTGATGACTTAATAATAGAATGTCACTTGAACTATATCAGATAAGAGTATTTCTACCATAAAAGGAATTAGGTAATGCTTTGAGGAGATGATCTTATTTGCTATGTCGATTTGTCAGATTGTCAGTCAGTCAGTGACAGCTATAGCTACAATAAACGTGAGCATCTAAAAATGCAGAATAAATGGAAATCAGCGTGAAGTAGAAAACTTAAATCTTCAGAGCAATGTTTCTCAAACTAAGTACTTTGGGAACCCTCATCAATAATTAATTTTCTAGGGAACCCGTACTAAAACAGTTTTCCCGTCTATATATATATATATATATATATATATATATATATATATATATATATATATATATATATATAATCAAACTAATTGTGTACTAGCCTTGTTTTTGCGTTGAAGCACTGACGACTATATTTACAAGGATTTATCTTCTTAGATCAATTCTGATAATTTATTTTGGGGGCTAATATAATTAGCGATCCAAAAATATGAACAATTACTGACAGAACAGCGTCCATGATATGCAAATAACCAAGATTTTTTTCTGAATTTTAACGTCCTGCGTGTTAATGAAATTAAATAACAAAATTAAATAAAGATATGTGAAAGTCATAGAGGAATCGTTTTTGTAATGAAGAATCATCAAGTATATTGCGAAAATGCTGCTTTGTTTCGCAGAGTACCTGGAAAGTTCGCGCGGAAACCCGGGGTTCTGCAGAACCCAGTTCGAACTCCACTGCATTAGAGCCACAGTGGAAAGTGTCCTAATGATTCATGTTGAAAGCTGAACACTAACAAAGAGCGCAGAGAATCGCTTTGATGGGAATCATACAAGACTGTTGTTAATGGTACAAGACATCTCGTGGAAAGTGAAAAAGAAATGAATGCATCTTGATCGTATCTGCGATGAGATAAGAAGTCGCAGATTCATCAGACATTAGTGGAGAAAGTCAGACATTGCTGAAGAAGAGAAAATCAAACACTGCACCGAATTCTTCTATGAGAACCCAATCAAGGTAAAAGGTCGAGATGTCGCCCATGCACAACATACTTGGGCCTAAGGAGTCTTTAGCGATACTGGCCTGAAAAAGGATGAACAAGCACAAGCTGTCCAAAGAAGACGGGTAAAGTGGCGAAACATAGCGTCAAAGTCTATCCGACCTGGCATAGGTGAAGTGAAGTCTGTTCCACTTTCTTTCTCCAAACTAAAAAAAAATGCAAAACTTTTAAAATCAACTTCTGTTTAACTACTAAGTCTCTATGGCTGAATGATTAAAATTGACCTGATGTATTCTGGACCCCTTCTGGCTAGCGTGTATGAATTCGATTATAACTGTGGGCTAACTCTTTATTTTCCAATTACGCTGTTTAATCGTTGTCGTAAGATTACGGTCTGATTCAAAATTAGGATGAAAATAAAAACTAGTCAAAATTAATAACAAAAAGTTTTATTCTAATAGCTAATTTTTATCTTCGTGGAAAATTCAAGAGAAGTAACTCTGAGGATCAAAAATAAGAGTTATTTCCCTTGAGAGAAATTTCGTCATATGTAATTCCAATGATTAATTTATAATTTGGAATTAAATCGTCTTGAGAATGGATTTTTTTTTATCAAGAATCATTCTGATGCATGAACTCTTTTTATACAGGCAGCCTTTGTTATAATGCAGTGATGGCTCCTGAAGAAAAATAAAACTGTATAATTTCGTATCAAAACCTAGGAATTTTGGAGCTTGATGTCGATATCTGTGAAGCCAAATCTAGCTATTTGGCTCTAGATTCATATTTCAAGGTTCACTATTCGTCCACGGTATAATTATGATGGGGAGGGCCTATATTACAATTGATTTATTCCATCTCTCGATTGTTTGGTTATCTTTAAAATGATCTACAAAAAAATCTGTTGTTTTGCTAAAAGTATACCAAGATGTGGAAATTCAGATAACTATAGCAAATCTGAGTAATTTTTATGAAAATGCATTACTGGCTTTTTTTTTAAATATAAAATTAAATAAATAAGAATATTACTTATTTTATTTAAAATTTCATCTAATCACTATAAATCATGTAAATTGAATTATTATTTCTTTGTTTAGAGCACCTTTTTCTGGCCCTATCTTTGGGATCAAAGTGTAGTATCTGTTCTACGGCATAGACCGAGGAGTCGGTACTGACACTTGCCCGTTGAATGGGCCGGATAATGTGTGCAAGGTATCAAAGACCGAGTGCGCCGGTGCAAACGTTGGCCAATGAGGTTACACTGAGGCTGCGTTTGCTAAGCGCAACGGGTGGCCTTTGGACTCGTCCTTAGGCTCTCCCATCATTACTCGGCCCAGCTTTCGCAGGTAACTGCGTCGGCTGGAGCCATTTTGGGGCGGTAAGGTACTATTTCTTCCCACGTTAAGCCCGACCTCGTGTCACATATTGCTGCGGTGGGACAGTGATAAAATTAATACTTACTTTATTCTAAATACCGCTTCATCATGATAAATCACGTAAATTAAAATATTACTTATTTCATTTAGAAAGAAAGAGAGGAGAAAGGTGCTAGTTTACTAAAAAAGTTGGAAGAGAGAGAAATTGAAGTTAGATAGTTTATTAAGAGGGTAGGATGAGGGGAGAAGAGGGAAAATTAGGTAGTTTACTGAGGGGTTAGGGAGAGATAGGGGGGAAAGAAATTAAGGTAGTTCGATAAAAAGGTTTGAAAGGATCGGGTAGAAAAGAAATTTGGATAGTTTTACTGAAGGTGTAGGGAATTTTTAGCATATAAAAGTAATCCGTGTTTATATAACATTTAGATAAAATCATGGACCAGCAATAAAGATTGGAAGGGATAAGGGAGATAATGAGGAGATAAAAGCAAAGTGCGAGAGAATAGTGGAGGCATGACATAATGGATAATCTCAGCTGTCAACACCCGTGGAATTTCCACTGACTCAGCTAGTTGTAATTAGCTGCTTGGGTAATATCCCAGGATTCCTAATAGATTCTTTGCCAAAACTGTTTGGAGATACATTGCATAACTGCTTAAAGGATACAACTGAGGGATCTTTTATCTATTACACTTGTTAATAACCATGAAATAAATTGGTATTTCTATGAAACCATTTTCTAAGAAAAAATAATAGCAAATTTGTTTCAGTTGAAGAATCCATAGTTTCAAAAGGTGTGATGGAGGTAATTTTATCGACAAAATGTTTTTATCCCTGAGTGAGAGAGTCAAGTGTTATGGACAGTGAATCGAAAAATATCATATTTTCTAAGTATAGAAAATTAGTATCATAAATTTGTTTAATGAATTAAAAAAATCAATAAAGCAAAAGTTTTAGAACAGAAAATAAATGTAAATATAACTCACCATCACAGTCAATAATTGAACAACGATAGCGTCAAAATTAGAAATCATGCAAAGGAATTCCTTCAAAAAAAGATATGATCAGAATGAATTTTTCATGACATCAATGGCGTTTCCAACTGGAAAACATCTAAAAATGAGTTTTTAAAAAACATCTAGAAACAACTAGATATATATGACTGTGGCGCCTCCCATGCTTTTAGTTAAGAATTTAATACGAAACCTTTCTTTTAGCTAGATATGTAAACCGTCTTACCGATCAGAGAGAGGGAGAGAATACTCGGCTAGAAGCGCCGGGGTAGATGAACAATTGGGTATCAGTTCGTATACCTAACTGCCAAGTTATGAGCGATGTATTTGGGATCGCGTATGAGCAACTTGGGGGGATCCTCTGTCGTTGAAAAAACACACGACGGGCTAACTATATAAGACATAGAAAGCGCTTGGGGCTTGGCTCATGTGCGTTTTCCGAAGTAAGAAGAATTAGAAGACAGATCATCGTGAGTGTTATAGAGTAAAAGGCGTTGCCATTACATTCATGAGAGATAAAAGTGTTTACTTGTTTTGAGCTTATTGCGAGGACATGGTTGAGCTTGTATGTGAGATACCTCGACATCGGTGAAATAAAGTGGGCAACGTTTAGTACAGTGATCGGGAAAAACGAGAAAGTTCGTATCAGCCGGGAGGCCAGCAAAATGATACCGATTCTAGGAGGAAGGAAAAAGAGAGAGTAACCGGCTAGTAGTACCGGGGCAAATAAGCAATTGTACACGTGTGTTCAGGGCTTTTATTGGGGGTCGTCTCCGGAAGTGATGTTTTAGATATCTGGCTAAAAGAAGGGTTTCGCATTAAATTCTCAACTAAGAGTATAGGGAGCACCATATGAGTATTTTCTTTCAGCTAAAGGCATGTAGATAATGCAGAGTTTTATTTTTCAGTATGGATAAAAGAAATCAGATAAATGAATGGCCTCCGTTCTGTCTCTACAGACAATGGAATATCCCCTGCAGGGCGCATGCCTGGGCAAAGAGTATGGATATCCTGCGATACCCAATTATCAGAATTCATCTTCTCGGTCTCGATGATGTAGTCCGGAGGAATACAGAGAACGATTCATCTGACATCAGCTTGGCTGCAAGAGCTGCTGGAAGGGGGTTAAACAGCCTGGAAAGGGGCTTCACTCCCTGGTTTTAGAATCAGAGTTGTCCTTCTCTTAGATTGGTTACCCTCCCAAGGCTAGAGAGCCCAATCTGCCCTGTTACTATATCCTTAGCTGAGGTATGGAAGGGAGAAGGATTCATACCAAAGGGTGTTTTTGTGAATTGAACATTGAGCAGAATACCGCCTCCAGGGCGAATGCCTGGGAGAAGCGTATGGAGATCCTGGAATGTCCAGTTGCCAGAGAACGAGACATCTAGTACGCAGAACTTATTGAGAGCTATCCATCGTCTAGAATGGTTGCTATATGACGAATCAGCCTATGTTTTACAGGAGAAGAAAGATGGACATTTCGGATTCGTCTGTTTTTGGAGCCTTTTTACCCTACAATAAAGCAGAGCTTTATTCATCCGCTCTCCCACTAGAGCGAAATGCGACACAAGGTCATATTTGACGAGGGAAAACGGAGCACCTCCTCAAAAAATAGCTCTAACCGACGCGACTGTGGTTGCTAACGCAACCGAGGTCACGAAAGCGTCAAGATGGGCCCGACCTGTCCCTCTTAGTGAAATGGGACAGCGCTGCCCCGGGGCAAACTGCTTCCCCGCAGCTGGGTCGAGTAATAGAAAGAGAACCCAAGGACAATATCAAAGGTTCTCAATGCGCAGCCTCAGTGTCCCTCCTTTGGCTAACGCATAGCACTTATTTCAGATTTGTCTGTTTTTGGAGCTTTTTTACCGAACAATGAAGTAGGGCTCCAAAAAGTTGTAAACACAGCCTACAGATCCAACAGGCCGGAATCGATATTAGAAGTTAATTTACTAAACTGCTGATCTATAAGGTGTATGCGGTTCAGTACAGTATTGGTATGAACTTCAACTTTGATCGCTATTTTAAATCTTTTTAATGCTTTCGCGATACAAGACTCATAGATTTGCCATTAATTATAAACTGGATTAAGATTAATTGATAGATTATCATAAAACATAAGAATCATAAACGAGGAATTGATTTTTTGTTTATTTCTCTTTAAACGGGTGATAACCTTCACATTTGTGCCCCCTGCATATGACAACTGAATAGCGTAAATTCTTCATCATCCTAACGATTGTTTTTACAATATAGAGATTTATTATTGGATACTTTTATTTCAATAATAGTATAATTTCAATTTGCCTTTTTTTTTTAAATAATCTTCTGTAGATGAACTGTAAGTTCTAAATAAATGAGGCGAAATTGACAATTAGCTTTCAACAAGATGGAGTCACTCAAAGAAAATAATCTAGAGTTACTTCCCTTGATGATTGTTGAGAAAATTCAAATGTTTAATACTTTTTTATACTATTTCTTCGCTAAGAAATCACACTTTTTTATACAATCAATTTTCATGTCCAATAGAACTTGGGATACTTTCTAAGGCAGTAAATGAATTTACTCCCTTTTTCAATGATAAATTTGCAAAAAAAAAAAAAATCTAAATATTTACTCAATTGGATATTATCACCCGAAAAAATATTCAAGGGAGGTAACTTTGGAAATAAAAATGAGAGTTACTTCTCTTTGACCAGGTCATGAGCTTGGAAATTCTTAATAAAATATTCTGCAGAACAAGGTCGACCTTGAGATTCCAGGCGGCTGAAGCAAGTTGAAGAACGACGTCCTTTAAATTACAGCATTGTTTATTATTCTTGAAAGAAATCAGATTTGAAATCAAAACATTTCCTTTTTTTTAACTTTTTTAACCTGTTTAATTAATTCATTTTCTCATTTTTTCAATTGTATTTGGAAAGTTCTCTGACATATGACAGGCTCCCCCTTGCATTGGAAGCCCCGGGTGACTTCCTGTGTTACCAGTACCTAAGGCCATTACTGCTTCAGTATCGAATTCTCTTTGGGGAATTAAAAAAGAAATCTTGTGAGTTGAATTTATCTGATATAAAGTCTAATTAAGGAAGCATCTATACTCGTGTGTTTGTTTGTGGATGTGAAGTGAACCGACAGAATATTGGCAAAATGACAATTAGAAGGAGAAGAGAAATTCAAGAAAAAAAACAAGTGTTATATCTTGAAAATTTTTATTATCACTTGGGCATGTTCTGATGCATTTTTGATGGTTGCCAGCCACCCTTTTCAGCAAACCTTCAGTGGTTGCAGAGAAAAATGCATGCTGATTAAACATTAGAGATTTGAGGAATGAAATGAGGAGATTTCTGTGTTGTAGGTTGTCTAGTAGGAGTGGGAGGGGAGGTGCTTGTATCTGTATTGGTGAGAATCAGGTTGGTCTGGAATAAGGAGGATCTTGAGGATGGGCCAGGGGGTGTATGTATCAGTGTCTGTGAGTATCAGGTTTTTCTTAGATAAGAAAGGTCACTGAGAGGAAGGATCAGGATGAAAATGGTCAGTTTTCACAAAAGTTTGTTTGACTGTGGATTTTTCTGGATTTTTTTGGATTTTTTATAAGAATGGAAAAAAGGTGTCTTGTATTTAATGGATAGGTGTTGACGTATATGAAGCAAGATGGAAGTTGGACCTACAAGAAGTGAATGTTCTGATTTTCTGACCCTCAGTTCTGTTGGTGCAGCTTATATGCGTGATACAAACATAACCAGCCAGCCAGACCGATTTAAAAACTGAAGAAACCTTTGTTGACAGTTTTGGTTGATGATCTCTAATTATCAAGAGTCAACCTGTTCATAAGTGATAGTTTCATAAGTGTGAAAATCAAACATAATGGGAGGGACAAAGAGCAAGCCTTGGTTTTCAAAAGGCATTCCATAAATGAATGATTTTGTGACTAAAGATCAAAAGTCTACTTATACACAAGATTGACATAGACACATGAGTATATACAGTATGAATTTTCATCATCTTTAATAATATTCTGTTTGTTCCTACCTGCGTTTGAATATTAGGCTTTGTGTAATGATATAAGGGAAAGTTTGTGTTGTTTAATCGGAGAGTTGGAAGAGAGAAGGGAGAAAATAAATTTCTGTAATTCAATAATTGGAGGAGAGAAAGCAGATGAGAAAGTTAGGTAGCTTAATAAGAGGGGAGAAAAAGAGAGGACAGAGTGGAAATTTAGACAATTTGATAAGAGGGTAGGAAGAAAGAGGATAGCAAAGAAAGTTAGGTAGTTCAATAGGAAGGTAGAAAAGGAAAAGGGAGATAAGAGAGTTAAGTAGTTTAATGAGGAGATTCTTTTGGCATATGAAACTGATCCATATTTGTATAACATTTGGGTAAAAATATGAATGGGCAACCAAGATTAGATGGGATAAGAGAGAGAATGAAAAGATTTAGACTAAGTGTGAGTGAAAGAGAAGAAGTATGAGATAATGGATAATCTTACTTTTCAACACCCATGGAATTTCTATGCATCATGATAAAATTAATTGTTTTTATCTTTCAATTGTTTTATTATTACTCGAGGTTTATTCAGAGGCCAGATTTTTAAGTAAAAACAAGTTTGATCTTCAAGAACAGAAGATCTCATTGGTTTTGAAAGAAAGAAGGGTCTGCAATCAGAGGATCAGCCTGATAATTACCAAAGCTGAATTGTGGATCCAAAGCAAAAAACTGGCTATCGAACTAAGAACTGTACAACATGCATAGGAAAAATTTATACTAAAGATTATGTGGCAAGATCACAAAACAGTACATATATATATATATATATATATATATATATATATATATATATGTATATATACTCACCCACAATGCATAGCTCCTGGCAGTGGACTCTGGTTCCACATGGTACATTTTAATACACACTCACACAGCACACACCACTGATGATGGGAAAAATCCCGAAACATGTATGGACTATTGACATATAAGGATTAATAAACCTTACCACCAAACACTTCACTCCCGAGTCTGTCTCACTCTCTACAGTACACATTATATATATATATATATATATATATATATATATATATATATCAGAAAGTAAAAAGGTGTCATAGAATTCTAAGGAACAATTAGCAAAGTTGAATGGTAATTGGCAGACGTTGATGCAAGAATATCAGACATTGACTGGACATCACAATTCACGGATTAAAACCAATTTATACTCCAAACACAACCCGACAATGGTGCCCCACTTTCAACCATATTTTTGCTTGACTGACAACATATTCACACTAAGTTTAAGACAATGAATCATCATCATCATGAATCTGTTAGTGCCCATCATTGGACATAGACCTTCCAAAGATTTGCCAGACCTTTATATCATAGGCATCGTAGAGCCAGTACTTTCTGAATTTATCTAGCTTGTCCCCGCAGCTTACTTTCTGACAGCCACAGCCTCATACCTGTTCTCTGGGGATCTACATTGTGAGGCACGATGTTCAGCGGTTGTCTGACATTCTTGGAACATGTCCAGCCCATTGCCATTTGAGCATTCTAACAGTCTCTATGATGTCCTGGATTCCAGCCTTTTCTCTAATATACTGTGCTGTCTTATGATCTGTCCATGTGACGTTGAACATGATTATCTCATGTGTGCGTTGCATGATTCTCAGTTTGAGGGTCAATCTTTTGGTTGGGTTCCACATATCAGTTTTGTATGTGACTATTGGTAGGATACATTGGTTGTATACCTTTCTAGGACGAGAGAGGTTTTCTTGTTTTCGAAAGTTGAGCTTGCTCTACCGAAAACTTGCCAACCTTGTATGATTCTTTGCTTGATTTCTTCTTCATTTGATGACTTCAGAGAGACTTGTCCTAGGGTAGATATAGTGGTCTACTTTCTTGAGATGCTGTAATATGAAATAAAAGAAGAAGAATTTCTTCCACACCACTTATTTTACAAAGTAGTTGTAAGCAGAATACATAAATTCTCAACTTATAACCAGGATCTGGAGAAACAAATAAAGTGCAAATTTCCCACACTTTTTCAAATTATTTTTTTTAGATAAAATGTTGCGGCTGTTTTCCATTTGGCAACCCATCTTTTGAAAAACTGAGAAGAAATTTAATTTTGGGGGGTTTAAAATGCCTAAAAAAATAGTTCACAAACAAAATTGGATAGTTATTTTTAACAATCGTTTTACTCAAGTCTATTAAGTTTCAACAAAAATATGATCTGGTCACTCCAAGGCAGAACACTTTCAAAAATAGAAACCTGTCGTACCTCTTTCTCTTTAGGTGCCCAAAGTATGAACTTATTTTGCTTGATGGTTTATCCAGCCCTGCTTTGAGATCATAAGCGAAATTGTAGCCGGCAAAAAAAAAAGGATGATACCTGACGAAGGCCGTAGAGTGCAACGGCCGAAACATTGTATGAAAAACAACCAAGATGAGGATAGTCCGAATATCAATAGAAATAATAATAATACCTCATCTCAAAAATTCCGAGATATACAAAAAAAGGATGGTTTGATGATTTGGACAAAATAAGAATGTTTTGGTGCAGTGACACTCTGGAGTGGAAAAAAAAATAGCTGACCCTGGGTAAAGTCTACATCCCACGATGGATTTGATGATGATGGTGATGATGATGAAAATGGTGGTGATGGAAGTGGTGGTATAGAATTGATGATTTCTCTAAGTTGAAGATAGATAACTTTTAAAAGAGGCCCTTTGCATGTCTTGGGAATCGGATATGTTTTTGTGTTAAATTCCAGCTCAAATTCTCGAGATGACTTTATTTTCCAACCATAATTACAACAAGAATAATCCTCATCAAAATGAGGAGTGTAAGTGAATATGTAAAAGCCACATTCCTCTCAAATGATTTGAACTCATGACCAACCAGTTGCACAGCAGACTGTTTAAATAACTGGGCTAAATTGATAAGCCTTAGATATTAACTAGAATTTACCATACAGATATACATGGGCTTATTCTATTCCAATAAATACATACATTTTTTACAAAAATATACATATATTTTTGTAATTTTGATTTATTTCATATATTATACAGAAGTTGCTGTAATCATCTTCAGTCAGAATAGAAGAGTGGAGTTTGACCCTGCTGCAATCAGGCTTGATCTCTTTTTCTTTTTTTTTTTTTGGGTGTATAATGATTTCATGTACTTTCATATACAGCTGCATTTTAATATTACCCACTCACAACATATCTATAATAAAATTCTGATCTCAATCAGACGATTGGATAACCAGGAAGATTTGGTATCTTTGTTTTAACCATTGATTCAAACCTTTTGCTTCTTTAGGCTTTGCATTTTTTTTGTTCAATCAGCTTTTAAAGTATTCAGCAAGATAGACCACAACATCTACCTAGGACAACGAATCTCCATGACACCCTCAAAAGAGGAGGAAATCAAGCAAAGAATCACTTTGGGATAGCGAACCTTTGGCAGAGCAAAGGCAAGCTATAAAATGAAGGAATAGATTCAGTATCAATTGATGAAGGCAAAGAATTTAGGGGTAACAAAATAACAACATTCTGGCACCAGATCTAAGACAAAACCTTTAAAAGTCCTGTAGAGTTCATGCCTGATTGGATAAGAGCCGTTGTGTAGGAACATGGAGGATGTACACAAGGCAGGAGATCATATTTTGATTCATCAGTGTATAGAATGCTGCATAAAACAAATTCTATCTTTCATGAATATTCAATAAATCACACCGACAACAAAGATAAAATCTTTAATTGCAAAATAATTCAATGAATGGTGGTCAAGAAAAAAAAGGAAACTTTTCTGAATTGATATCTTTTTTTTCAAAATCTTCCTGTATTAAAGTTGCCTTGGTAAAGTGGAGACAGCAATAGCCATGTCTTGTCCATCAAATTCTTCATTTTACATGACCACTTCCAGCTTGCTGAGCCCATTGAAGCTTCACTAAAACCCGTGTTAACCTTACATTAGAGGGTATGTTTCCAACTCTGTCTATTACCAGCCTCTGAACCCATTTATGCCTCGTCTGATCTTTCAATCGATTTTGGTATGATTATAAATATGGGATGAATGGGAGTATATCAGCATTGGAATGTAATTCATGAGTAAAAAAAATAAAACAACAACAACAACAAAAAGCAGGTTTCTTATCAGCTTGAGAATGTAAGTATGTAATTTGATCACCTTTGTTTTCAGGGGTAATTTTTCAGGCTTTACTAAATATAGGCCTGTAGGCATATGATGTTGAAGATGCTGAACATGGAGTTGGATTTTCCAGGTCTGAATTCCATTTCCTAGACTAATTGCCAACCATAGCTGAATAGTCCACTCCACCTTATTTACCAACAGGTGTGGGAGAGGAGAGATGAATTCATGCCTTTTCCATGCCTTTTCTCAAAGGTGTGAAGTTGCCCCAGCTGTAGTTTGAACTCCATCCACCTATTCCATTTTTCATGCTACTAACAGTTATGCCACCCACATCTCTCCTGAATTTATTGAAACAATGAAAAGGAATTAGCTGAAGAAATATTTTATTCACTTCACAAATTTTACATGACAACAATGTAAGTATCTGGATGAGTACGTATACACAGATGAAGACAGAGCTGCGTGTATGTATATATCGTGCTGAATCGGCAAAATTGCCCACTTGGTAATACATACTTTTTTTTTGTTTAAAAAAAAAAAAAAAAAAAAAACTACTTTTGATTCTGTAAATTTTTGATAGTAAAAAATAGTTGTTTCATATCCTTGCTTTGATTAAATAGACTTTTGATCAAATTGAAACTAGATACATTTATATATTTATTTTTTGGCAAAAAAATAATGTTGAGCTTTACCAGTTAGGCAATTTCTTTGATTCAGAGTCACATATACATTAAAATCTATCAATGTGTACACGGGTATTTGCAGATACATGTACATGTGTGCACACTAAGAGTACGTAGATAATATACACAGAGATCTCATTAATACACAATTCATTTTCCAGTGACTAAATCAACTTTGATGATATGGATTATTCTTAACTTTACATACAATCAATATTCATTTTTTCAAATATTTTTCTCAATTATATAATAAACATTCATGTTTATTTTTTTTATTCCAATTCACATAACCACAATGCACTTATGAATATATATTTTTCATAATCTTTAAATGAAATAAACAGTTCACAAAAATATATAATGAATATTCAACTGTATATAGATAAGTAAAAGTATATTTTTGGTATATATTATTGGTCAATGTGTAAACCGTGTGCTCCAAAGTTGCATTGGTAGCACAATTGTTAGTGGTTTTAAATTGCCCTTATAATGAATAGTAAAAATTAAAGAAAGCTATAGAGTAATAGGCACTAAAATAAGTAGCTTTTCACAGCATTAAATCTGGTCTGAACATCAAGGAATTGTCATTGGGTTTGTTTTTTTAACTGCCCTTAGCATAATGAATCGAAAAATAAGCAGAAGTTACAGAACAATAGGCACTGAAAGAAGTAGCTTTTTACTGTATTGAATCTGGTCTGAACAAATGAAGATCAAGGAATGTTTCTTTGGCAAAGAGAAATGGAATATTTCCAGCAGAACCATTTGATTCAAAACAGTTATTAATCTTCCAGCGGAGTCAGTTATAATGTGACTCTCTACAGTACAAATATTACATAACTAAACTAAAAGGTAAAATTAACGCTTAGTTTAGTTCAATATACATGAAGTATTTAACAAACAAAATATGCTGTGCAACATGTTATTGATGCTGTATAAGTACAATGCAATTGCAAAATTTCTTCAATATTGTCATCACTTT
Organism: Thysanoteuthis rhombus; assembly: GCA_963457665.1. Classification (NCBI taxonomy): domain Eukaryota; kingdom Metazoa; phylum Mollusca; class Cephalopoda; order Oegopsida; family Thysanoteuthidae; genus Thysanoteuthis; species Thysanoteuthis major. Next base: position 36,951,866 of record OY735239.1, read on the forward strand.
TAGATTGCAAGGGTGAACTAGTTACCAATGACAGATAATCATAAAATAAACAGCTATTAAAGGCAGAAGCGAATGTTGAATGAAAAATAGAATAGATCTAATCGTCCGCAACAAACTAAAACTAAGGCACAATAATATAATGCAACAAAGTGGAACTTTTCGTTCATTCTAGAAAAAAAAAAAAAAAAAGCAAGGGAGATAATTGACTTGGTGATAGAGGTAGTTCAGAGTTGAGAACTTTCAACAGAGTGGGTGACAGATTCATCAGTCAAATTATAAATTCTATTTTGGCTGCTATTTGCTAAAAAAATTATTGAGTTGGAATATTCCCTGCTCTTTTTTCTTTAAAATACATATCTTTCATAAGTATAGCACTTTTTGCAGTAAGTTATTTTAGTTAGAGACATGACCCTCAAATGAAAAATACTGTCAAATGGTATTATCAAAGTTATTTTATTTTTGTATCTTGAGTAATTAATGCTTTTTATATATCTAGAAGTTTTTTCCTCCACATCATAACTTGGCTCGATATAATTTCAAGTGAACTTTGAACATTCAAATTGTACAAAAATGACTGCTTTCAAATGTATCAAAATTCAGTTGATAGCAATCTATATTTCTAGAAGGGAGACAACTATAAAAATATGGTCTGAGTTACTTCCCTTTAAACTTAAATCAATTTCTAGTGATACCATTCCAACACTGCATGTTAGAATGGTATCACTAGAGATTGATTTAAGTTTAAAATTCTCCAGTAAAGCTGAACAAAAAAAATGATGTACTTAAAATAGGTTTTTGTTTTTGTTTTTTTTACAGCAGTTGATTGCGTCATTGAGCTAATTTCAGTTAGGGTAGGATTAAACAAATAAGAAAATTCGTAGTTGAATTTGGTCTGGCCTATATTATGATCATTTTTTTTTTAAATATTGATATTCTCAGATGTGAGAGTCTTTTTACTCAAACTGCTCCAAGAATCTGCTACTCGAGCCAAAAATCTTTTTAAATACCAGTGGAGGTCTGAATTAGTAAGTAATGACTATCGTATAATGAGAAAGAAACATAGGAGTATTTTTTCTTGAAGGTAAACCCCTGAAAATCTTATCTTATCTTATATGCCAATAAATACAGTGAATTATAGATGAGGCGTTCTCTGTAGGCCTTGGACACTTTCTAAAAAAAGAATCTTCAAATTTCATGTCGTGGGCTATTCAGCAGTTGATCGTTTTTTTCTCTTTAGTGTTACGATTTAATTTTTGCTAACATGATCTTTGCATTGTATAATTTTGTTATTATAGAGGCAAATGATTGTTGCTATGATTTTCATTGACCTTAGTAAACTTTGGAATGCAAGACTACAATATAGGCCATTATAAAAAGAAGTTGGTTGATCTCTGCTATAAAATGGAGGAATAGATTTAGTACCAATTGGTTAAAGCAAAGAATTTAGGTGTAACAATATGAACCATACTTTTAATACTTCAATAAACAACTTCGATTGAGGAATTGACATGACAGAATACAAAGGATTGATAAAGTCAATTTTATCACTATTTAAACAAAAAAATAGATACCATACTTTACAGCTTATAAAACGCTTTCATTTTTTTTTTTCCAAAAGTGACCCTCAAAATCACCCTGCATCCTTTATGCTGAAGATCAGCCTTGGGATCAAGTCTGGGATCTACAAATTACCCTCAACAACTTTAGGATGATAATATAAGTGGTATATTACCAGAGAGAGGAGAAAAGAAAAAAAAAGAAAGAGAAAAAACCCATACCAATCGGGTGAGCCTCATTTAACACAAAATATGGTATACTTCATGGACACTGTATTTCTAGGAGTTTCAGGGGTTTTTTCTTCTCCCTTTTGAGAGAGAAAGAAAATTTCAGTCATGACCCCTGAAAACTTGCTGAAGAGAATTTCTTGTTTGGATTTGAGGCTAAGTATTCTTACTAACAGTTCTTTGCATCAACCCCCAAGCCACCTTTTATGGATTCCAATCAGGAAGAGGAAAGCATTGCACAGTAGTTGTACACTAGAGGCCCAGGTTGTACAATTGTGGCTTTCTTAAAAGGAATTGATTTCAAAGAAAATATATATATGGATTTTTTGCAAGCCTATTTTTCAGAGTCATTTTCATCCTTTCTATAGAGATAATGATGGGAATAAACAGGAAAATATTAAAATTGGTCACATTTGTTTGACAATCAAATATTTCTATAAAGCAGGTCTTTCAGAGTTACTTTTTTTTTTTTTTTTAAATAAAAAGGGGGTTTAAACACCTTTACTAATAATGAAAAGTATAGTTTTTTGTTTTTACACATTTTAGCTTAAAGATCTGCTATCCTCAGGTAATTTTACAATAAAGGGAAATTGAAAACAGAAGTATATATGAAAATATAACAGCTAAAATGCAATGATTAAAACAAAGAGGTAGAAACTAGCTTAGGCAATTTATAAAAAAAACAGCAATACTTTTTCAAGATTTGCTTCAACATCTGAACTCATTCTTTATGTTCCTGATGTTATCACAATGTTTCAACCAAGGTGTACACTCCATAGAGAAAGAGCTCTTTTTTTCTTCTTTTACAAGGCTGTAGAACGGATTGGCTGAAATATTGGAGGAGTCCAATCGTCCACCCAATTCTGTGGATGTTGATAGAAATTCTGAGATGAAATGGTGTCACAGAGAATGGTCAAGTTTAGAGCCTTGCCAAGCTATATTTATTATTAACCCTTTCACGACTTACTTATTCAAGTTTTTGATGACTGGATTAAAAATGTCCCAGTAGACTTCTGGGAGATCTACAGGACATTTATCCAAGCAGTCATATAAACTTCAATATACAGAGACATACAAGTGAATAGATACCGATAATTTTGCTTCAATTTTATTCAAGTATTAACAGAACAAAATGAACTTCCTACAGCTATTTCAAAAGCGACTACTCATAGGTCTAATAAGTTCTGAAATTAGTTTGGAGGTATTCCAAATCAAGCTTGACATGACAGATTCATCAATTGTGAATGTTTAAGAGGCGTTATAGACGTCTTATGCTAGTTCTTAATAAATATTGCCAACACGTATTCAATGGGACTCGTGATAAGAGAGTAACTTGGCCAGAGAAGTCAGCAGAAAAAAAAATTATGCAGCTCCCAAAAGGCAAAGGGCTTATTGCTCATCCACATTCCTTTTAAGATTAGTCGAGGTTAAAAAGGGAGCTTTTTCTTCAACTTGGTTATTATGGATGATCAGCTAAGATATTTTTTTTGCTATTCTAGGGCTAATTTGAAATCTTTCTGCCACTTCCAAAGCTTTTAAAAAGGATTTGTTCTCAACATAAAATTAAGAGTATCTACTGCTTGCATGTCTTCAAATATGTTCCAGGAGTCTTGAAAAGGTTAATCTACAATTGTTAGTATTAAAGTAAAATTGAAAATAAAATAAAATAAAATAATAAAATTGAATGCTTCCATACTTGAAAAAATAGGTGTGTGAAAAAAAAAACACAAAACAAAACATTGTTTTTTCCCTTCCAAATTTCAATCATGTTTGAAAAGAAAAATTCAAGATGGACGTCTTATGACTCGGTGAAGTTACAAAAATTCTTTAGGGAAAATAAATCACAACCACGAGAGTCATTTGTCACTTTTCCGGCCGTGAAACGAAGTAGCGCGCATATTAGTAACAATAAATTGGAAAAATGTTTTTTTTTAAAACAACAACAATGAAGCCTGGAGAAAAAAAAAAATAAAATTTATTGTTTTCCTTTTTCGATTGAAAGAAAAAAAAGAAAAAAAGAAAAAAAAATCAAAAAAAGAATATAAAAAGAAAAACGAAGTCATGGCTGCTTTGTGAGAAAGGGAGCCAAGTTTTTCTTTGGCTGGAAATAAATCCCAACTATTGAATAAAAATCATTCGGAAGATTGTCTGATCTTTTTGAATTCATTCTGATAACATAAGATGAAAATACATTTTGAATAAAAAAAAACATAAGAGAAATAAAAATTTAGAAAATTCAACCAATGATAAAGAAATTATTTAAATCCTGTTTTAATATCTGACTGCGTATGGGTTCAGATTTTCTTTTCAAACAGCTCCCCTTACCAATTTTAAAAGCAATTATGGATATCATTGTCGAGAGAAAGGGAAAAAACGATAAAATAAAAAGACCATGGAAAGACAATTTTGTTCAGACCAGAGATTTCCGCCTAAAGGTGAATTCTACTAATTATGTGGACTGCTTTGAAAAAACTTAAAACACAGCAGTAACAATAACAGCAAATTTTTTTTATAGAGAGATTTCAATAGTAACAAGGAAATATAAGACAGATTTTTCTATCAAAATTTCCTAAAAGGAGTTACCCTCCCAAATACTTTTTTAACATTGTACAAAATTAAATTCTAACACAAAAATACACAATCATTTTTTTAGTGACTTAGTCACTCACAATAACAAATGAGGAAAACAGCAAGAATCCCTTGTCAAAATTACCAAAAGCCAAAATTCTGAATTTCTGAATTTTCCATTTTCCGTGTACACAATTCATGAGACAGAAAAAATAGGGAAAAAAAAATGAGATAGATGATTAGAAAACAATTGAATTTGATGAAAATATTTACTTATTAATAACTAAAAAGTAAAATATATGTTGAGCCAAGGATTATTTCATTGTAAAATTTTATTCAATAAAACTTCAACTGATTATATCCCCCAATGTTATATAGATATCTACTAAGCCCAGTCTGACACAAGGTCACAAAAGTGGAGCATCCAGTGAGAATCTTACGATGTTGTGTATATTATAGTATAAAGCTGCCTCAACATAAGAGACCATTTTTAAGAGCGAGTGAATTCGGTGGGGTGGGGTGGGGTGGGTATTTTGCCGAGATTTCAATTGATCACATGAAAATTGTTTTTATTAACATGTTTAAAATGCATTTTAACTGCCATTCTGCCGAGTTATTTGAACAAGTATCCTAATCTTCATTGTTTCAATTCACAACATTTCAGCAGATACACTCTCCAGCCTTTTTCAGATGTATTCTAAAAATCTGTTCTTTTTATCCCATCAATGCACAAAACTGATGTCCTGATCTGCATTGTTCCACTCGAGCATGGGTTTCCGAAGTGGTTGATATCGACCCATGAGGGGGGAAATGTCTGAAGAAGGAGGGGTTCAATTGAACTTTCAACTCATCAAAGAACTTATTGTCTATGTGCTGAATATTGTTTACTGATACATTATTATAATGATATAGTTATCAGGCGGTTTCCTTTCATTTCGGCTAAGGTTTCACTTGCCTCATCCACAAATTTTTGCTTCAAAACAAAATTGATTTCATTTGATTTTTCCTTCCTCATATTTAAAAAAAAAAAAAAAAAAAAAAAAAAAAGAGATTGAATGAAATGAAACGAAACCATGCCCGAAACTATGCGTCAACAGGAAGAGGGGGTGAGATGATCAAGGAATGAAGGAAAAGGTTGATGGTCTCAGAAGTTCTAGGGGACCCCTGCAATGAGGGGAGGGTTGGGAATACTGGTATAACACCCAGCTGCCAATTACATCCGAGGTAGAAGACTGAAGATCTCATCAGACAAAACACAACAATGATGAGGATATTTGTTCAAATAATCTATGGATGCCTAAAATAGAAATTATCTAATGATTATACTTTTACTTCATATCTGCCAAGCACAACAATTGTTAGAAAAGCAACTCTTTCATGAAATGTTTCTATACAGATCAAGAAGTGATTATCATCTCAGCCAAGGAAGTTGGTCGGATATATATGTATTCACTTGTGTCCATCCTTCTGTTCACACATTATCTCCAACAGTTCTCAGTTAATTTCAATCTAGTGAAAAGATGGGCCATGTGTTGATGTGATTAAGATTTAGGGCAGATCCAGGAATTAGTTTTCAATTGGGGAATCATTTTATCATACTGCATGAAAAATAGGTAAAAAATAAAGTTGATTAAATATTATTTGTATATACTGCTAGAATTGCATTCTGTCCTCTGTTTAATACATTTCCAATTAGTTTTCAGTTAGCGTATGGTGTTAAAAAATGCTCTGAATGCTTTTCTGGTATGAAATAATGTTTTTATGCATGCCAGGCATAAGTACAAATTTAATGTTTATTTTGAAATAAAATGTTGAATAGTAAATATTTTCGGAGATCTCTTTTATATAGTGGAACAGAAAGGCAAAGATTCGGTTTAGCTAACCTGACAGACACAAAATATGCATCTGCTTTAGCATTATACTTGCATTGTAAAACAAACCTCCCCCTAAAAAGTAAAAATCAATTTTTCTCAAAAATAGACTAATTCCAGAAGAAATTAGTGTCACTTGTTCAAAAAAAATTTTTCCCCATTAAAAATTTTCCCATTAAAAATTTTCCCCATTAAAAATTTTTCCCATTAAAATCCTTTCCTTGAAATAGGTGTGCTTGGCAGACCTAGCGTGCATAAAAATTCCCTTAAAGATTTTCCAGTTTTGGCATATCAGACGAGGGATTCTTCTAGTAGAGAACCGGTTTTCTAGTATCAGTCGGTGGTTGGGATTTCTTTTCCGTTCGTCGTTCCATCAGCCATGAATAGGTCCCATTAACATAAGACCAGTTCAGTTTTGCCTTCTTTGGTCACCATTTTCACAAGACTTCCATTTGCAGGACGTTCTTGTCCCTGGGACCACTTGTAAAATATTCTACAAAGAGAGAGAGTGAGAAAAAAAAACAAAAAACATAAATATGAATATTTATTCACATCCCCACAAGGGTTGAGTTTCAAGTAGAGAAAAAGAAAGAAAAAAGAAAAAGAAAAAAAGGGAAAAAAGAGTAGAATCAAAACAGCAAAATGATCTTTGATGTCAAACACAAATAAAACCTCCACAATATTTTCCAACTACTATAAATAAGGAAATCCGGCTCAAAAATTTTTTAAAAAGAATTTTTTTTAAAAAATCATTTCTGGAGCCCCTCAAAAGCTATAAATAAGAGTTCTGAACATGGTTAGACAGTTAGCATTTGAACATCAACATGACTATGTTACTCACCACAATACATCTTTTATTGCACGCACACAAACATTTTATGCTTCAATGTTTTACTTGATGAATTTCAAAAGAATCCGTTAAGTTTTTTTGTATTTCATATTTCAAACAAACATTTCCTAAATACGTGCAAGTATGTACATACAAACAAAATCCAAGCAATTGTGTTTCAATGCTCCTACTAGTCAGACATGCCTCTGCTGCTCATAGATCTTTATTTTTTGGAGATTTTTCGATTTTGAAGACTGAAAATGTCACCAAGAGCTGCAGGATTCTAGTTAACAAAAAGAAGCAGCTGTCATTATCAATAGATTAGATTATATTTTTCAAGTTGCTTTCCCCCCCTATTTTGTTAGTAAATTGTTGTGCAATCTAAGGGGGGGGGTGATCTGCTATAACTTAATTTTTAGGCTTCAGACTTGTAAGGGTCGAATAATGAATAAATGACAGTTATAATGAAGGATGATCATCTTTTGCTACTATTCAAGCATAAGCATCCTTTCCATTCTTACCCTTCTTCATTAGATTGCAAAGGTGCATGGAGAGAGAGAACATGAAATAATTTAAGTTTTACTGATGAAATATATTATGCTTTACTTCCTATGAACAGTAATTAATCCTTGCTTTCTTCACCCACTTAGTGAGCAGTTAAACATGAAAAGGGGAAAGGAGTAATAAAACTCGAGAATATGTTAAAACAAAATCAACAAGTTTTATTGGTGTGAGAAGATACCAGAGAAGAAATGAATAATAATCAAGAAATAACAGTCATTTAACTCAATTGAAGAAATCTGCATGCATATAAGCACAATCACTTGACAATCGGTCATTGTGAAAAGTTGATATTCGCCAGATGTATTGGTTGATACATGAGGCAGTACAATATCAAGTTTTCAGTTTTTTTGATCAAAAAAATCTAAAAATGAATTACAGATTATGGACCTTTAGTTTTTTTTATTTTTCCCTGGACTTTGCTCTTTAGAATTATCTAAATTTAAATACAAAATATCTAAATTGGCAACACTGAAGAGAAATAAGAGAAATACTTCAAAGCCATAGTTACTTGCAACGGACAGAAATTTTCAATTAGGGAAGGCTGCTCTATAAAGTTTGGCCCTTTTTAAATGAACTTTTGGAATGGGCACTATCCTCATACATACAATACAAACAAGCAGAATAATATATAGAAATACATGAATAAAAAAAAATTCTTACTCTGAAACAAAGTCTAAAGGTGTCCAGAGAGTTTGGTCAGCACTGGCCATCCATTTCCTGTTGTTTGGTGTATCTAAGGTGATTCTAGAAAGAAAAAGAAAATGAAAAGAAAAAGTAGAATCTTTTACAAAATAAAACTGGCAGGGGGGGGGGGTCTAATTCTTTTAACAGAGCAAACACTTTCAACAAATCAATGGCAGAACAACAGTTTCCATTTCCTAGTAAAACATCGTAAGTCCAAATGCTAATTCAACACCATCTCAAAAGCACAAGGATATATTGACAAAGATCCATTTACAAAATTTAAAATCAACAGCAGGGCAACACTAATAAAAACACTAAATTGATAAATCACTAAAAAGCAAGTTAACTTGTTATATGAATTCAGAGTCGGTTTATCTTCTTTGCTCTAAACACCTTGAAAAAAAAGACCTATAGAACTAAAACTTTAATGTGTTGTAGCTAAGACATGGTGCTTCAAATGAATCATGTTGAATTTCAGTGATTTATTCTATATACACCTTTATCACCAGATATTGGCATACTACACCTTAAAGGAAAGATCTATGTTTGAGTTAAAACATATTGGAATTTCAACTCAGTTGAGTTTTAGGGGAAAAAATTTTTTTTAAATTAAACAAAAACCCAAGCAAACAAACAAACCGAAGCTAATTTCATATAATAAAAGTTAGTGGTTCGCATTGTTTCCGTTAAGTTTTTAGCTGT
>OY735239.1:36963367-37155867 GCA_963457665.1 Thysanoteuthis rhombus
CTAAGATAATTGAATTTAATCAGTCAAAATAATCATTGACTCAGAAATGAAACAAGATCGTCTGAAATGCAATATAATTAATTGGTAAATGAAGTTATAAATATGTATACAAAGTGTATACATTATTTATAAACACTGTAAAGTCTACTTGCTTTCTTTCTTATGCTCATTTATTTTTCTCTTGAGAATTGATCTCAAAATTTGATAGGGATGCCCACAAAGCTGACAAAATGGGGCAGATATTAGCTCTGAACTAAAAATGATCTCTACAATGATAACTGAAAAAAAAGGGGGGGAGGGGGGAGAAACAAGAGTATGACATACAAAAGGAAAAAAAAATATTCCTTTCTTTGACAACTCAATATCCTATTCTTATGAACTAATTCAAACTTGGGCTGAAAGAAAAACTTCTTGCAGAGTTTCCGCACCATAAGGACAATAAAATTCCATGATCTAGTTTCTCGAGGTTTGTGCACAATTTAATCCAATCACAGAACACTCAGGAATATATGCAATGCAGACAACATGAGAGACAGAAAAACTAACATATTTTAATCTTCAATAAAAAACATGAATCAAAGTAACTTTTATTAATTCATTCGACAAAATTATCTTCTCTTGGAATGTTACAATGTTTTATGATTGTTTCCTCAGTTCTTTGAATTTCAGGGAAATGACCTTTTCAATGTCCAAGTCTTCACTTGTATCTTTTTTGCATGACATCTTAAAGCATTGGACTTTGTTAGAAAGGTCAGATATCAGTTCTTTTCAGCAGTTCCTGCATTCTAATCTGCTTCTCATTGAAAGTTCTTTGCTGTCTTCCAATATTTGACTCTTCCACTTCTTACACCATTGTTCAACCACCTTTTCCAACTCCTTTTCTCCCCGAACTTGACTCCCAGTTTCTTCACTGCTTCTTCCTTCAGGTATAGAGTCCATAAAGCTGCCTGGCACTCCTGGCAAATGACAGCAATTCTTTGTTAATGGTAACATTGTAGACTCCTCCAACACAGGAGCCTTTCTTCTAGTTTTCAACCATTAGCTCTTTATTGACAAACCCCTTTCAACATCAGCCGGCCAATGTGTGACAAAGACTGAATCATCTTCTCCACAGCCTACTGTATAATGACTTCTCTTCTAATGTATCATTGAAGGTATGCGATCTGTCTGTTTGATACTTTCAATTGTGAGACAGAGTTAGTGATCCTTTCTTGTTGTCAACTAGATCCTGGATTTCTCTCAAAATTCTGTTACTATCATGAACTTGGATGTAGCCTGTATCAACAAACAACTGCAAACATGTAAATAAGGTTTTCTCACCATTTAGAGGTTGAGAAATAACAAGGTCAGGGTTTAGCCAGATTGGTGATACACACAATAGAAGTACTTAATAGATGATTTCTTTGGCAGTTTCTTACACACTGGTTAAGAAGGCTTGACATTACTGTTTGAACTTCAGCAGACCTTGATCATCAATGGCTCCTTTTCTCTTCAATTGTGATATCAAGTTTAAGTAATGAATCCCACACATATTTTTGAGGTTTCTTTCAGGTCATTATTTTCCACAATACAGTCTTCATTCATCCTTACGGCTGTTATTATATCAGCAACTATTTCCTCTTTCATGGAGTGACGCATAAGGCCCTTCAACGAATTGAAGAGGTCAGAAGCAAGAAATAGTATCATAGAAGCATTAGTTTGATGTTTCACACAAAAGATTTCAAAATCATTTGTCACAGTGATTAAGAATTCTCCCTTTGCAGATAACGGTGGATCTGTAATGGCTTCACATACTGTTTCATTGTCTTGGTTTTTGGTTTGATCACTTGTTTTGCAACCTCAACATATTGTTATAACAACACAGAGTAATTTGAAGAGCTTGTTGCAGGAAATATTTTCAAGTCACCTCTGCTAGCGAATCACCAATGGGAATTCTGATGAATAATCTTCTGGCCAGGCAAGAGAATCCTTGAGAGCACACTCAGCAAAATCTCTAGGTTTCAACCAGAAGCCATGAGAGAATACATTAGGCATTACATGCAAACAACAACTCCCAACAGCCCCCCCCCCCAATCTTAGTTGCTTCTTCACATCCTTGCCCAACTGATCATATAATTTCAAATTTACATTGGGTCCATCCATTGAAATCTCTGTCAAATTCGAAGTACAAAACTCCAGTATAAGAGGCAGCATTCTCTCAAGAAGATTGTCTGCAGTAGCATGGCCTAGAATTCCTGAAATCTAGCACATATGTCAAGTTGCTGCAGTTGTAAATGTTTGTTCAAACTTCCACCAAAGAGGACGTAATAGCCACCCTTTTTCCTCTCTTTATTTCAGCAATGATTTCAAGTGAAAGCCCAGACTGTAAGTTATAAGATAAGCAGTCTTGTTCTCCCCACACTGAAAGTGATTCAACCACTTCAAGTGGTCCACACGCTTCAGATTTCAAGACTGCATCAGTTGTCAAGTGAGAGGAAACGTTAGAAGTTGTCGCTGATATCAATGCCACTGTTAATGCAGATATAGTTTCATCACTTTTGCTCAGTGTGAAAAATGAAGATATAGGCTTATTTGAATTTTCAAATTCAACTGTTTGCACTTTGAATGTTCAATATGACTCTCCAGTCCAACCTCTCTAATATTGCTGACGTTCAACGACTTGTGACAGAGTACACTTCGTCTTTTAAGGATTTGGGTCTTTTGCAAGGCACTGGCTGTGAATAAATTTGCAGAACCACTCATCGTTGAATGAACATTTCCAAGGTGTTGCCTATTCAAGATACAAAATACAGCAAGTTTATAAAATGCAGCAGGATAAATTAAACATTACAGGTTGAACCTCAATTAAACAGTATTGCCTTTGACAGAAACTCAATTTAACAGCTCTTGACAAGATGACTCATATCTAACAGCAGAAGAGATGTTTAGAATCACTTCTGTTCAGAGGATAAATTTTGCATTTTTTTTTCGTCTCGTTTTGGCTCTTAAAACATTCAACTAGTGTAATTATGCCATTGGAATCACATGGTTCATATAATTTCCATTGCTTTAAAAATGGTGATGGAACAAAAATTTTCTTTTCAATGTCATATCTTGTCTTTACCTCCTTCATCCAGCCAATGAGTCAAAGTTATTCCAAAGTTAATTAAGCATCACGATTAGCCAGTTTTGGTAAGTGATTCTTCCCTGGGCCCATCACTTTTCTGTTGAAACATCCAAACCTTCATTGTCATACATACTTATCAAAATTAAGACACGTAAAATTAAGACAAGTAATAGAAAATTCAAACCCTTTATTGATGATACACCACAACTGGAACATTAAAATATTAAACTACTATTTTTATCTCAGATGCCCTATTTCAAAAACATATCAACTTAAATTACTCAAAGAAAAAGAAATAGAAAAAGAAAAAGAAAAATCAATATTGTTGATTTTTTCTTTTTATGGAAAATAGTAATAAATTAGATTTGACAAATGAAAAATAGTTGTGAAGAAATAGTAATTAATGTTACTTCCCATTTTTTTTTATAAATTCCCCAAGTAAAAAATTTGTACAGAGACCTATAAACTATTTTCTATAAAAAGGTTAACGTATTTCTGAAAGGACTCATTTTAAATGTGTGTGGTAATTAGAAGTTAACTAAATCAATATTATAATATGAAAATTATTTTTTTTGAAATTGGAATGGAAACCAAAAAAACCGAAGTCACTTTTTATTTCTTCTTTAAACTAAGTACCAAAAATTTAATTGAAATCTGATAATTATGTAATTCGTAGTAAATTTTCAAAATCTGTCTTTTACCGCACAAAGATTTGTTCATGCAAACCAAACATTGTTCATTCTTTTTATCATGGTTCAACATGAAAACAGTATTTAGAAAATGATGGAATGAATTTGTCACAGTTGAAATGGAAAATCATTAGCTTCATAATTTGACACCAAGCCTCATAGTACTTTGTTGCTACACACAGAAGTGCACCGAATACCACTGCAGTGAGCATAGAGATGTGATTTGCCAATAGCATCCCCTACCCAACACTATTACAACTGTTCAATATTAACAGAAAATCATTATTATACATTTTCCTACCTTAGCAACAAAAAAGAAATAGAGACTCAGTCTTTACTATAACCAGATTTGAAGCCAAAACCCTGAATAGTAAGATTGGCACCAAAGTACATATACCGGTATTGGTACATTTAATCACGTAAAAAAAGACTTTCTCAATGTTTGCCATGTCAGCTTCATTCAGATGAAAGGAAAAGCAAAAATAATTCAAGTCAAATGCCATTTTTATATAATCTTGAATGTACAATATGAATTGCCATTAATCATTGCTTATGATTATATTTTATTGCTTTCACTATCAAAAAAGAAGATAATTCGTATTATACATATAATATGATCAGAGCCCAACATGATATTGGGCTCTGATCATATTCACACTGTCATGAATTATTACACAGTAATGAATTATTTCCTTACGCTTTCAGAGTTGCCTCCCTTTAATAACATCTTTTTATAGGCTCAGTCTTCATTTGTGAGAATCCAGAAAGCCCCCTCCCTCAACTGCGCGGATCCCCCCCCCCCCACCAAACCAGGATAAAAGCTCTATTCCATTAAAATAAAAGCCAACTCAGATGAGATGCACTCGATCATAATAAAATGGAGATCAAGCCAGCCTTTGAACCGCAATGAATGGAATTTCCATCATTTGCAGTTGATGGGTTAAATGCTTGACACATTAAGTCCATTCTTAAGGCTTGGGAGAAAGATGGCCAAGGTGACTGCCAAGTTGTATTTTTTCTTTGTCTGGGCAGCTTTCTCTTAGACTGATGTACAGAGCTGAAGGCCTCCATCTGCACTACTATTTTACCAACAGCTGGAGGCCCGAGAAGTGAATGCATGCCTTTTCCAAGAGCATTAATATGAAGTGAACTACCTCGGTCTGGGATTGAAAATGGAATTTGTAAACCGAGTTCAATCAACAATTAGGCCACCCTGCATCTACTCAATGGATAAATAGGCGCTTCAGAGTGGAGGGGGTGTGTATAAAAGTAATTAAAGGAATGAATAAGTAACTTTCTCCTCACCTGGGGTGCCATCCGTGGCAGGTGCTGCACCTGGAAGAGTCAAGACTCCACCGTCTTTCAGGTGTTTCGTAGCCAGATTAGACGCAATCAGGGAAGACCAAACACTCTGCTTCCACATGTCATCAGCACTTTTGAAGAATCCTGGAGGGGGAGAGAAAAAAAAAAGAAAAAAAAAAAAAAAGAGATTTGACAATCTTACTAAATAAAAGCCATTGCCACTTTTTGTAATTTTTTTTGTTTTATTTGTTTGTTTTGTCATGCTAAAGCAAACAGACATTTTATTAATGAAACCATGCCATATTTTGAACGTCCAATCTAGAGGTAGGTACACAAGTAACATATCCATTTGTCATCACTATGTTGCTTGAATACTGGACAAAATCAAGTCCGAAGCTATCAACAGGCACTTCTTGAAAGGTTGCTGCTTATTACAACTTTACTCACTTGCCTGTCACCATTTTTTTTTTTCAAGCCAGTACATAATACTGGACAAAGCCAAAGGGAGAGAAATCAGGGTCAGAAGACAGTGTCACACCAAGCCATTGGAGTATTGGACAGAGATACAGACACTTAGTGAATTGTTATATAAGCATGAATGGTACAGAAAAAACTGACAGGCACAGTTTTGAAAGACTGCTAAATAATAAATAAATAAATAAATGAAATAAATGAAATAAAATACATAGCAGGAAATCGAGATCGGAGAGTGCTTGATTTAGTAAAGTAATGCCCTTAAGCTGCCTATGGCATCATACCCTTTTTTGTTTCAGATAACATAAATATCACTGTCTCAATTAATTCTTCAAAGCTTGGGATATGTGTAATTAGAGGTGTTAAACACTTGGAGTGGTATCCCTGCTTTATATGCTATTTTACTCATAGCTGATTGTGGGGGGAGGGTCATGCCTTTCCCAAGAGCATTAGAGTCAGTCTGAACTAGAGCTACTGCTAAATCACTGGCAACTAACACTTCCTATCACATTTGGCGAAATATATTGGAATAGTAAATTATCAGGTAAGCATGAACTCTGCTAGACACGAACTATGGAACCAATTTAGTAACAATATATTAACAAAAATTTATCACACAGATATGCTTGGGTTTATTTCAGTCGAATAAGTACATGTATACAAAAAAAAAATTAAAAAAATTAATCACTCACCTGATGAGGCCTGGAGAGGGCAGAAACATGAACTAGTTTGTGTACCGAATCTACATTCTATTTCCAGCTCAACTCTAAAACAACTTGACTATCATAATATAAAGTTGAATGTATCGAGCATTCTATGAATTAAATCCATTACATTTCAAATGTTGCTTTATATTATTATATCATGCTATATTGCTAACCTGATCTGTACCATATATATATATATATATATATATATATATATATATATATAATTTCTTTTATCTATAATATGTAAAATACAAAAGTTGCAATAACCATCTTCAGTCAGAATAGAGGTTGACACTGCAGTAGCCAGTCTTATTGACCGGTATTTTCTTCCATATTGTTAGCAGACATAACCAGAAATTCTAATCAAAAGACAATTATTGTACAAATCGAGATCTGAAAATTAAAAAGGTCACTGACCTTTGGACTTGGCATTTCCTCCAGCCCAGCCTCCAGCCACACAGAAAATGGCATCAAGTTTTTCGTCTCCAAGACTCTCAGCCAACTTGGTGGCAATTTCATCATTCTGTTCTTGAAGGGTTGTGCCATTTACAATCATATTCAAATGGGCTTCTTCATTGCTCATGCGATCAATCGAGCCAACCCACTGAAATAAAAAATAAAAAAAATAATTAATCTTTTAGTTTCATGTAAGTAAAAAAGTGGTGACAAGATTAAAAAAAGAAAAAGTGGACAGATATGGAGTCATACCTTTCCCAAGGGCATTAGTGCTAAGGGAACACAATTATCCATGGCAGAGAACCAGACCCATTATAAGTGGTAATGACCAATATACTACGTGGTACCCCCAGGACAGTAATAGACCACTGATTCTCAAACACTTTAAAACCCAATTTAAAATATTTTCATCCAAGTACATGACCAACACAAAACATTTTTGGTAGAAAGAAAATAATAAATACATACATACATATAATATATATATATATATATATATAAGATACAATATATCACTGCACCATCCAGTGTCTGATTTATTAAACAACTTCGTAGAAAAAGTTAAATTTTGCATTTTTTTTTAAGTTAGTAATAGTGAATACCAAAACTGTTTTTTGCTTGTCAAGGAGTATTTGGATGAAAATATTTTCAAGTGAGTGCATTATTCATATACGTTTTACAAAAACGATAAAAAAGAATTGGAAAATATCCAGAACAGCAACAAAACTGGTTCCAGAACTAAAAAAACCTCCCCATGAAGAAAGACTTTAAAAAATTGAAACTAACAATATTGGAAGAAAGAAGAACAAGAGGAAACCTGATACAAGCATTCGAAAATAATAAAAGGCATCAACAACATTCCAGCTAGAAAATTCTTTATAATGAACAAAATATTTTTTTTAAAAAGAAATGAAAATACATATGCAAAAAACATTGCAGAAAAATTTACATAGATGTCAACAATTGGAACATATTTCTGGATCAAGATCCAGAAATAACAGAAGCTTAAACTGAACAGCTTATAAATAAATATGATAATATTATAACTAAAAATTCAAATATTTGAAATTTAATATTTAAAGTAAAAAATAAAAAGCAAACAAGATACAAGCATAAACAAGTACCTTAGATTAAAACTCTGTATATATCTTATCAATAAAATGAAGTTTATTGAAATTGAACCTACAATTTTTGTTTAATGTAATTATTTCAGGAATTATACATGACTGATACTTTTAAAATTAACATTTCAAAAGAATCTCATTTACTTCTTGAAGTACTACAAAAGTACCACCAGGTGTCATCGCCGTACCAGAAACGTAGCAATATATACTTTTCATCTATTTATTACTCGACTTGTACTTGACCTCTATATCTTATGCCTATTATAAAGTCTTGAGCTGTTGATAAAAATTTTATTGACTAGAATAAAAATGTCACAAATATAAATACTAAAAAGAAAAAAAAAAGCATTGTCTTCCAATAAAGACAGGCAGGCTGCATTATTTGCCGATAACTAATAGGACAAATAATCCTGTTTATAAATCTTATTTGCCGATGACTAATAAGACAGGAAGAATGAACAGAGTATTCTCTAAGTAGCTGAGCAGAAAACTTTATTATACACCGATCAACTTGGACAAATGTACTCATCTTGTTTGCTATAGTCACAATGTTTCGACTATTGTATGTTAGGACCTTCTTCAGATGACTGCTGCACTAGGTAACTTTCTGGAAATTTCAAACCAAACTGTTTATTCAATCCAGAGCCGATCCAAGTGGATGCCGAGGGCCTCATAGCCGCAAGAGGACCTCCAAATCAAATTCTGCTTAGGGCCCCATAAAAGATTGGACCTACCCTAATTCTGTCCATGGGGGTAGATGGTTCTCATTCCACTGTCTATGCCAGAAGATATCTCATAACAGTTAGTTCATTGTTGCAATGACGTTTGTGTATCTCTTCCACTGAATAAGAGTATATTATTTTCGTTTTGCACTACCTAACCCGAAGATTGAACTCACAATCATCAGGCAGGTATTGGATATGCTTAACCATCGCTTTCTATTCACTAAGCCGTGTATCCTGTTGATTGAAGAAAGCGTTCAGTTGAAATCTAAAGAAGGTTACCAACTACAAGAGACAAATGAAAAAGGCCAGAGGGTACAATGGCTGAAATGTTTTAACTTTAACAACTAATACATGGATATAAGAGTAAATCAGTGTATAATACAACAGACACCAATTATTATGGCACCCTCTGGATTTTGAGAGGGTCATTGGAATTTGCTATTATAACAGGTGGGTTTTATAAGTGTAATAATGAAAATACAAAAATTCTACTATTTTAAGGGTTTATTACTTTTAATTTTAGTAGTTGAATAATGCAAACAGCACGTGAAGATTCAAGCACAACAAACTAATCTCTGACAATAGACTTGAAAGAATATAAAAGCAAACAGTCAATTAGAACACGCATTATTAGAACAGGTACAATTATAATGAGAGTTTACTGTAATGACAATTCCACATCTTTGATATTCAAACAGAAGTCAAGACTTTTCTAGAAAGGAATCTCTAAACCAACTGTTTTATGAAGGTACTTCAGAAGAAAAATCTATCTCTGAAAACACTCAGACAATTTCTTGATAACACACGAATTCACAACCTTTGACTTCCACACATTAAATATTAGGCGTGCAAAAGTTCCAAGCACCCTCTTTTCTTGATAACGAGACTAAATACAGCTGAAAACCAGTTTTGCACACCCGATACAATTGTTGGGAGAATTTAACACACCGGACATAGGTGACAGTAATGTAACAGTGAAAGATTGAGAAGACAGGTTACATCACACAAAAAAAAAAAAAAAAAAAGAAAGAAAAAAAAAGCATCATTAAGATTTTCGCCAGGTTTCAATCAGCAACTTCAAACACAATACAGGAAACAGTAACAAGTGCAGTTCATTACATGTTGAGACAATATAATAAACTGAAAACCAGAAACTCAGAGTCATTTGCTGGTTAATGGAACAGGGGGGGGTATTAGTGAGTCAGAGGAGATCAATCCGAGGTATCTTACGATGCAATTGGGGGATTATCTTGGCGACCACCTCAAAGCCATCCAGTCAGAAAGAGGTCCATCAGACCCCCATCCCAATTTTGGCTCCTCTGACATCTGGCTTCTCCTAAAGAAATTTGGGATGGTGGATGAGATTAAAAAGAATGTGACAAGGCAGCTGATGACAATCCTGAAAGGGGACTTTACTGAGCGTTTCAAAAAGTGGAAAGAATGCTGGGATAAGCGTCTGAGGTTCCAAAGGGACTAAAGCATTATTTGCTCTAAATAGATTATTTTCCATTAGAAAAAAAATAAGATAAAATAAAAAAGGGGAAATAAGAAATATCTAACTTCCCTTCAAAATCAGTTTAGCATACAATTACCACCATTCTACAGGACAGTCAGTTAATTTTATACATCCAATTTTGGCAGCATGCCATGTGGGAGTGGGGGGGGGGAATTGGAGAGAGGGGTGATCTATAAATAAGTTACTTCAAGCCTATTGTTGGGCAGTGATCATAAAAAAGTCCAAGTTTTCAAAAGAAAAAAAAAATTGAATGCTGCTGGACACAAAGGAGCCAATTTAGCATAAATTTACATTAAAAAGTTTTCCAAATATAAGGAGTTGAAATCTAAATTTTCAGCACTTTAGCTCCATTGGTGTGGACTGTACGTGTGATACATACATGTTATACCTATCCGGAGATATTGCCTGTTTGGCATTTTTTTCATTTTTATTTTTTTATTTTTTTCTACAAAAAATAAACACATATTCAATTTGATCTAGTACATCTAATCAAAACACTGATATATAAAATAACTATTTTTTTATAATCAGAAGTTTATGTAATCAAAGTGAAAGCAAGCTTTTTTCTTCAAGTTAATTTTGCTAAAAAAGGCAATTTCACCAATTTAACATCACACATACATAGCCAGCCAGCCAACTTTAAAAACTGAAGAGACCTATGGTGACAGTTTAGGTTGATAGTTTCTAACTAATCAGTTTTCTTTTTTCTGTTTGTTTTATGTTAAAACTTGTCCCAAAGGTCAGCCACAAACTTTACAAACATCGTTCGCAGCAACTCCCGTAGAAAATGGCAGACAGTGATTGAACCAGCACTTCAGTTTATAATTGCGGACAGCATTTTTTTGTCATGTTCGTTAACAGCTGTCTAAACAACAGGTAGACATAAAAAGGTCACTCGAGTGCCAGCAAGTAAGATCTGATCTCTTTACCAGGTTTTAAACAGTCCAACCGTATCATACAAAATGATTAATATCTCCCGGCTGAAAAAAATTCAGACAAGACACCGAGATCAAAAATAAAATAAATAAAAAACTGATCAATAAATAATTGAACCACCATTGCGTCAAAATTTGAAACCATGTAAAAAAAAAAAAAAAAAAAGATTCAAATTAAATTAAATAAAATCCACCAAAGACTAAATATAGTCAGAATGAATTATATTTGTGACATCATTGGCGTTATCCAGAGGAAAACATCTCAAATAGAGTGAAAAAGAATCTAGATATTAATAAACCTGTCAAAATAAGGTCCAAAAAAGCTTTTATTCTGACCCCACCCAAAAAAGAGGTCCAGTAGAGTACCGATACCAATTTTCAAGTCTGTAGACAAAACGGTATGCCCAGGAGCGCTGAAACAAAAACACATATATAATGAAAAAAAAAAAAAAAAAGATAGAACACTTTGGTATCTGATGACTACTGGTGTTCAACAGGCACATCTCGGAGAATGCTGCTTTTTCAACTATAACAAAAACACTTAATACTCTGCCTACAGGTAAACAGAAATGAAAAATAATCTTCTAGCAGGGTAGATAGGCAAAAGAACCGAAGGAGAAAAAGGTTGGTTGAGCACACATGCAGAGGGAAGGTGTGGATAGAATTGCATGGACAATTTGGGAGGTGTACTCAAGAATTTTTTAAAAGGGCTAGATTTAGCCCCAAAATAGCTGAAGTGGCACTATTGTGGCTATATTGGTGTGAACAGTATTGTTCAATCTTACACCACATTTAAAAACATAATGGTATAGTGCTTAAAGTTGATACCGCCCAGCTGTAGGACCAGTTTTCTTTCCTTGTCTGAGTGATCTCTTAGATGTACTCCTTTACAAAGTTCAAGAACTCGAACTGTCCTGCCCAAGGCTGGTCAGAGAAATTGATTCATGCCTTTTGCAAGGGCATTAGTGCAAATTGAACATAGAGACTTTGACCAAAACTAGAACTGAGCCTACAATTCTTTTTTCTGCGCCAGTAACCTTTACATCATTCTGCACCTCCTCTCTGCCCAGTGGCCAAGATAGTTGCATATATTCCATTGTCTCCAGTAGTCAGTGTTCAAGCATTCCCCTTCGAAGATTGTGTTATACCAACTTTTTTCTTCTATCCTCTATCGAATCAGATTTATGGCCAAAGAAGTTATGTACTATTTGCATTGAAGTTTTGACTATTTATTTCATCCTATTCAAGTTCTTTTTTAATACAACAAACAATTTGGGACATTGTTTTCTATGGCAATGAATAACAGCACTTTCAGAAGTAAAGAGTAAGCCTTTGGGGAGAATCAATCTCTCACACCCTCATTGTCAGAGAGAGTTTAGTTTCCACCCAGCCGCTTTTCCCAATCAGCCACAAATACTTCCATGGATCAGCAGAAGCCGATTCACACTTTTAAACTCACACCACATTCTTGTTGTTTACAAATGAAATCTAAAAGTCTTGAATCATTTGTGATAGTTGTATGAAGGGGAAAAAAAATTATATATATATATATATATATATCGAATGAAATTTATTAAGATGAAGGTAAAAAATATAATGAAAATAATGTGTTACAATTCTTCATCTGACACTAAATCATATTAAAGTTGCTTTGAACTATTATCGATGGTCAGTGTTCAAGCCTGGGTAAAAGCCAACATTTCTCCAGCTGATTCTCAAGACAGGCTGGCACTTCCTTACTTAGAAGCCGTTGTTACATTTTCGTTCATTTATTAGTTTGTCGCACTGAAGGAAACAGAGAGGAAGGGTTAAAAAAATTTTTTCTTTTTTTAGATTAAAAAAAAAATAATTTTTAAAAAAATCAAAGCTTGTCCGTATGTTTGTATATGTTAAAGCAAACAACTGCATGTATATGTGTTCGTGTCTTCATCACTACTACTACTGTTGCTGCTGTCTTTATGGTAGGACAGAAAACAAATATAAGCATCTGAGTTTATCAATGAAACCAATGTTTTCTTCACAAAAAAAGAAATGAATTTTTATCCTATTCTGGTGGCTCATTGTTTAAAAATTATCAAAAACAAGAAAATATAAAGAGTTGTCGACGATCAACAGAAAAATAAAGTTCATTTAAAATATATGCTCTCTTTTGTTTGAAATAAATACATTTGCACTAAAATTCATAATTGTATAATCTTTCCTTACATAAATAACCCAATCATTATTTTTTACGGGTACTATGCTAGTATTAATATAAAGCTGATTTGAATGTAATAGATCTGGTTCACCAAAATACACACATAAAAAAAAAACTAATAGGGTAACGTTAATAGAATAATTATTTCCTTCCTTATTGCTCCCAGCAACATTAATTTATTTAATAATTAAAAAGACCTCCATGGGAATCTCTGTATAAGATTTATTTATTCAACTGATAAAAATGTATGAAACTTAATTGGAAAATCTTTTTTTTTTTAAATTACAAGCTTATCAGTTCAGAGGAACATTTACCAAGCACATTTTATTTATTTATTTTTCCCAAATATATTCCAGCTGTTCTCCCAAAATTGTCCAGTTAATCTATTTTCTATCCCAGATTTTTTTAATCTAAATTTGTCCAAAATATTCTTAGAATTATTTATACACGTATTTTTTTTTTTTTTTTTTTTTACATGAAGATGGTAAATTCTTCGGGAGAGAAAAATCAATTTGTTTTCACTATTTACATAACCATTTAATACCTTGAAAGTTCTGATTAAGTCTCCTCTTGCCCTCCACTCGAATAAAGTAGTCATGCCTAACTTTTCTAGTCTATCCTTATAAGCAATAAGTGGAGGATTCTTTTTAATAATATTCGAACACTCATGAAGTGGTGTTGAGATTTAACCCATGTTGAAAAAGAGACTCTTCACCAAAGGGAGATAATTAGGTGGCAGCCATTATGAGTAATAAAGAAAAATATAAAAATTGCCATGTCATCTGAGTTGATTGATTTACTGACGTTACAAGAGGAAAGAGAAAAAAAGCTGTTCGCCTTCACTTGAGTTAATACTTATGAAAGACCTCTGGAGCTTTATAAACTTTTCAAGGTTATAGGATATGTAGAAGTAGGACTAAGTTCAGCTTTAAACTATCCTTTTCTCCCTTCCTACCCCATAATCCAACTTCCTTTCTTTCCCCTCCATGCGTCCGTCACACTTATAGTATCGGTAGTAACCATCAGCCAACCCTGGAATAGGACACATGATAACCGTCAAGAAGCTATGGGTTAAGGAATTGACAATGTATATGTGCCACATGTGTGTCTATATATTTTTTTTCTGAAAGATTTATCAAGACAACCATTAAATGCTTATTACTGAGTGGGTTCCTTAACTTATTTTTTTTCTCTTTGCAAATACGTAAAAGATCTGAATTTATTTTGGTTGAACATAAAATGCAGAGCAACATAGTTTTCTAATATTTCATTATATTCCCTATATCTAGAGTGGCACTCGGCTTTGGAACAAGGTTGACTTGAGTATCATAAAAAATTAATAAAAAAAATAAAAATAAAAAAAAGTACAATGCAGTTGCAAAATTATTCAAATACTGCCACCATTTTTTCCCCAGCATAACTAAATTAGGTAATTAGTAACTATTATGGCCATCTACAACTGTAATACAGAGAGAAACTTGCTACTTATTCCACCTGAGTAAAAAAAAAGAGAAAAAAGAAAAAAACTACTTCAAAACAAGATAAGAATTTTTCTCCTAATTATCTTTTTATAAGGCCAAATAAATCTTCTCGATAGCAATGAGGGGGGGAGAGAGATAACCACTTGACAGGTTCTTCCCAAAGAGGAGAGTCAGCAAATAAATCTTAATCACACGCACTCAAGTTTTCTGGTGTTTCAGTCATTTAAATGACTATTACAGTCCTTGTGGGTTTTGAAGGAGAAGTCATAACTCTTTCAGATTTTCTCATGATTTCACATTTTTATTTGATCAATTTACCTGTCTGTCTGTCTGTCTGTCCAAAAGTTCTCAATGAATTTTTGATGAAATTTTGCAGAAGGGTGGGCCATGGAAGACTTGATTAAATGTTATCTTTTATGTATCGCAGAGAGAAACAAACAGAAAAAGTCATACCATTCATTATAAATGGTGTGCCGAATTAATGATACTGCCTACTCGTAGGGGGGGTGAGCCAGGCTGGTTGAAAATCACACTTTGGTGAGGCAGGGGTGGGGAGGGAACCATGGCAATCCGACACAATTTAGTGGGATCTGAGGGGGAAAAAAAAAAAAAAAAAAAAAAAAAGTCGTTGGAGAAAAATCAATAGTAAGGATGGGGTAGGCATCAAGGAAGTAAAAACGTACAGTATTGACAAGAAAATTTCATTTTTGGACATGACTACAAGCACAAGTTCGACAAATTTCTACCCCTTGCTTTGTTTAATAGTTGTCTTTTGATGGGAAAAATTCGTAGTTACCACCACAATTATTTCGGAGGAGAAAGAAGAGATTAATCCTTAAAAATAAATAGCAGGATGGGGGGAGGGTGTCCTGATAAAAGTGGGCAGGGGGCAATGGCAGTTAGGGACCCAAGTGTAATTGGGGAGAAAAAGATTCATATATATTGTATATAAAAATAATGTAACACATTGTTTACATAAACTTTTGAAGTTATTTTTTTTCTTGGTTTTTTGGAAACTACGTATTTATTTCTTGCAAGAAAAGAGAAAAAAAAAAAAATAATGTTGAAATTTCGCCAATTCTGTGTAATATACACAGACGTTGAAAAACAAAGTTCCCCCCTACCACTTCCATCGACATCATATCAGTCAACCGAGATGTGAAAAATGGCCGTCGAGAAAGAAAGAAAAAAAAAGAAAAACAAAAAAAAACAGACACAGTTAAGAAACTGCGACGTTATATTTACATTTTTTGACACTTTTGTCTCTAATAAAACTATTTCCAACAGTTTTCAAGCTAATTCCTGTAAAAAAAATTCAAACAAAAAAAAGACAAGATATTGTCCAAAATGCAATATATATATATATATATATATATATATATATATATATATATATATATATATATATATATATATATATATATGTATCATATATATATGTATAAAATCCCAATGAGAAAATTTATACATTGTACCATAAAGTATATGTAAAACAGGAGAAAGAAAAGAAAATAATACTCAGAAGAAAATCACAAATTGCACTGAAAGATATTGGGAAATAAGTGCCTGACTGACACCAAAAGATTTTTCAATAAGTTGGTTTAAAACAGTAAGGCTTTCTGAATGTATATATATATATATATATATATATATATATATATATATATATATATATAGTGAGCTTTAAAGCTTGATATTAGAAAGTTTTTTAATAGATCTTTTTGTGTCACTTAAGTCACCCATTTCACAATATCTGTCAATGCAATTAATGTAATTTTCTAAAGTGTTTTTTTTCTTTGTTTCCCCTATACTTTGTTATTATTGTACAATGTATAAATTCTCTCTTGGGGGTCATCAGTTGTTTACCATGTAACTGTTTCGGGGATTTAAAAAAAAAAAGTTATATTAACATGGCACTCCAGCAGTATCGATCAAACACCATCTCCCTCAAGTTTTTGCCAAACATGTAGTTTGTCATTTTATATAAGGTTTTTTTGTGTATTGTATATTGATATTATCTTATACTACATATTTATCTTTAAAAAACAAAGTTTACTTACACAGCTTACCCTAAAAACGCTTTTAATGACGAGGGATCACTAGGTAATAACTACAGACATGACTCGCTCTTTGTGTCATTTCTATTGATGTTCACCCATGTGAATATTAGATCCGTTGTGTTCTTTTCAATTTCAGACTGCATATATATATATATATATATATATATATTATATATATATATATATCATATTATATTATATATATATTATATTATATTATATATTATATATATTATATTATATTATATATATATATCATATATATGTGTGTGTGTGTGTGATCCCCATGAGAAAATTTATACATCGTACCATAAAGTATTAAAAAAAAAAAAAAAACTCTGAACAAAATTACATAAATTGCATAGAAAGAAGTTAGGGAATAAGTGCCTGAAGTGACGAAGATTTTTGAACAAGTTTTTTAATATTTCTATCATTATTCGGACCATCCTCATCTTGGTTGTTTTTCATGCAACATTTCGTACTCTATGGCCTTCATCAGGTATCATGATGAGGATGGTCCGAATAATGATAGAAATAATAATAATACCTCATCTCAAAAATTCAGAGATATACTAAGTTTTTTAATGTTTAATAATGTAAAACTTTCTAGACTATGTATATATTTATCTCATATAAAAAAGAAAATTTTTTTTTAAATCAACAATTAGTCTGCCTCCTCCCTTTCTTTTGCCCTTTTTTTTTTTTCTATCTCAAGAATGGATCTAATGAAAAAAAAAAAAAAAACAATGAAAAGTAAAGGAATATGACAAGGAGAAAAAAAAAAAAAATTCCTGTCCTCTCCGTATATTATAGATTTCTATCTTTAGTAACACGATACCCCATTAATCCTAAAAAGAAGAAGATACAATCAATGCATCCTGCCATTAGTCACCTATGGAGCTGAAACATGGAACCTAACCAAGAGACAGACTCACAGACTGAAAAGCAAGCAAAGTGCACATGGAAGAATCATATTCAACCTCACATGGAAAGACCACAAAACAGCACAATATATCAGGGAGAAAAACAAGAATCTGAGACATTATTGAATCCACTAAAAAACTCAAATGGCAATGGGCTGATCAGAACGGCTGACAAGCGATGGACATCACAACTTACAACATGGATCCCCAGAGATCACATGCATGACCGAGGCTAGCAGAAGGGAAGTTGGAAAGACAAACTAAACAAATTCAGAGAGTAATGGCCTGCAACACCCACAAAAGAGAGGTGTGGCAAATCCTTGGGAAGGTCTACATCCAACGACAGACGATCAAAGACAGATGATGATGATGATGATGATCATCATCATACTTGGTAACACTGGCTGGGATAGAAGAGAATTTTTTCTAATTCAGTGACCAACAGAGTTTAGTATTAGATTGACTATTTTTTCATTTCATCAAGTTCATCTTTTTTAAACAGGTTATTGCTAGTTAGGATTAATGATACCGGTGTACTTGAGCAAAACAAAGATGGGAGTGTCAGGAATTGAGGGTTTAATTAGGGAATAAGGTTATATGGTTAGATTTGGGCTTTCTTGACCATTGGTTTTCATAGCTCTAGAATTGAAGCAGCTGTTGTGCAAAGACATGCTGTCCAGAGAAGAGGGTTGCGAGTTCAAGTCTCACCTAAAGCTTATTCTTATTTCCAATCTGCGCTGTTTACTGATGGCTATAGAATGATGGTCCGAGTTACTGTAATAAAAAGCAACTAATTTAGATGAAAGAAATATTGATCAAGAATTTAAAAATTTGAACTAATTGTTTGGTATAGATAATTGAAGAAATAATGTTACATTTTAATCTTTCATATAATTTTATAATTCATTACATCTTGTAAATGAATAATTCAATAAACATATTAGGTTACATCTAATATTGTTATTGTTCAGACGTTTTTTCCAATCTTGCAAACAAATAATCAAAGAAATATATCATAATTTCAAAATTCATATTGCTATGGTTCAAATATTTTTTTTTAAATTTATTTCATTAAAAATTGAACAAAAAAACTAATTTAACACCTGGATGAAGTATGAATGCTGACACATGAAAAGCATCCTTTTCAAATCAACAAGATTTCACGGTCAAAAATATTTGCTGATAATTTTTTTTCTCTCTTTCAAACCATCCTTGCAACCCTCATCTGGGTTATGACCATGAGTTTGGAGACAATGCTATAGATAGTAACAAATATTATATAAGGTTGTTTGCCAGAAGAAAAGGCCAAACAGTGATAAAGAAACTTCAAATTTATCGGTTTAACCTCGAATCTGAAATTGATTATTCCACAATCTGTTTCCTATCAAGGTAAGTTAGTGGCCAGGCAGGTGTTTATTTTCACAATCAATAGATAAGTATTCACTGAAGTTATCCATTTAAATGATTATATATTCAACCCTGGTATCTGACCACTTGCCCATACACTTTCCCCTAGATATTTTGGATAAATCTCAATATTTCAGAACTGCTGTCGTCAACATTGTGTGCACTGATTCGAGGTTACTCTCAGGGATAGTCTTCACAATAAACCATTTCATTGTCATCAGGCTCATTACATATATATATATATATATATATATATATATATATATATATATATAATAATGATATCCGTACATCGCATGAATGAATCATTGCAGTCCCCATATGTACCAGAACTAATTATGAAAAAAAAAAAAAAAAGAAAAAAAATGTTTTTAGATGGTGCACCGAGGTGTATTCATGCACATTTTCAAGGTTGTAACCCAAGAAATGGGACTAGGTGCACTTGGACATTCAAAGCTGATTGGTTGGGGCTACGGTGATCAAATATAACACTTTTTCAGTGCTCATGAAGCATAACTGCCTGAACAGACGGTTTGATCAATGATTCAGAAAGATGGAAAACAAGAGTGGCAACAATTTGATTCACCCTATTCCCAAGGACACAGAGTAGCACTACACTGAATACTATGTTTCAAGCTATTTTACAGACTATGAGATTGAGGTACATGCTCTTACTGGTACTACAAGTGGGGTACATGCTTTTACTTGTTTACTGGGGCGACAGTGATTAAATGCCCGAACACTGTACCAATAAACCCGAACTACATTCACTAAACGCATACCTCTGAACAATTCCATTTTCAGGGGGAATAATTATGTATGGATCCACTCCAAATGTAATCAGATCTTCTGTAACCTATAGTCCACATTCCACAAATTCTCATTTGAAATTCACCGAGAACCTTTGAAGATATTGTGTGCACAGACATCAAATTGGTTTGGATAGAACTAAAACATAGGGGAGGTAATTGTGCATGGATCCTCTCCAAAAATTAAATCAGTTTTCTCATAGGCAATCGTCTAATTCTTCACAGAATTTTGTAAATTCATTGAAAACTTGGAATTTGAATTCTGTAGGAAACCAGACAATTTCTTTATGATACACCATGACCCATAATAAAAAGAGAAAACAAGAACCATAAGTTCAACGTTGAGTCAACCATCCTTATGTCATATATATATATATATATATATATATATATATATATATATATAGTGATTAATATAAGGGATTCTAAATGTAATAGTAGTAGCAGCAGCATTACTAGTTGCGATAGTGGTAGTAGCAGGAGGAGGAAGTGAAAGGTGAGGAAGATGGTTCACCTGAAAAATCTGTTTCTTACAACAAACCAACAGGAAGAAAAAAATTCAAAAAAACAAAAATGCAATTAGTGAGTTTCAATCGAAGCAAGTGAACAATTTTATCAATTATTTGTTCGAGCATCTTGGCAAATGGTTATTTTCTGATACGAGAAAGAAAAAAAAAAAAAGAAAAAAAATGGTATAACATTTTCAGCTATAAATCTAGCTGGAAATCGAAAATTTTAGCCGATTTCTGAAAGCAGTTTTAGCTATTAATAACAAATCATTCTTGGCAACACCAAGAAAAACAAACGCTTTATAGATTATCTATTGATCCAAGAAGATGTTCTTCTAATTATATTACACCTTTTCCGACATAATTGCAGCTGGTAAAAAGAAAGAAAAAAGTATGTACTACATTTTCAGCTATAAATCTAGCTGAAAACTGAAAAGTTTAGCTGATTTTTTAAGGCAGTTTTTTGTTATTATTAACAAATCATACTTGGCAACACTGAGAAAAACAAACGCTTGATGCATCATCTATTGATTGAAGGAGAAGTTTTTTATAATGATGTCACACCTTTTCTGACATAATAGCAGCTGATTTGAAAGAAGAAGAAAAAAAAAAAATCCCACCCTTCCTCTTTCTGTTGATCAATGTAACTGACCGACAAACCGAAGAGTGTCTCATTGAGATACATGGTTACATCTAAAGAGACCTAGTGTCGCATGACACTGCAGTAACTATAAAAAGAACAAGATGATGATGTTGGTTTATTTAGACTTACAGCCAAATTTTAACAATGTTTTTCAGGAACATTGCCAAGTTATCAGAAATCTTATCAGAAATCTAATAAATATAAAGCAGGGGCAACTTTAGCCCCAATCCACCCCTGTTATACCATGCCCCCACTGGGAGGAAAGGAATATTTTTTTAAAGTGAGAACTGAAAACAAGCGTGAATGTATTTTTATTATATGTAGTTGCCATTACCAATTCAACAAGCTAAGAGACCCTCAGTAATACATTTGTAGACCTCTCCCAGGGGTTCATTCAGAACAGCTCCTCCCCCCCCCCCAAATCCATAGCCCTCAGATTGGAAACTGCTGGTATGGAATGTGACGAAGAGGAGGAGGGTGGGGGATATCACTCCCTATACCTGGAAGGCAAGAGGATTTGGAACCCCCCACACACACACGGCAAAAATTCCTGGATTTGTCTCCGTAACGTACATAAAATAGCTATTGATCTCACAGGTAGGCTTCAATCAACAAATCCAGAAAACCCTCAATATTAAAAACCTTTTCCATTTCATTTCTTGATATCAATCATTAATAAAATATTGTAGACTAGCTTTGATTTTCATTTCCTGCACTATAAAACTAAAGACTTTATTAAACATTGAATTTTGCAATTTAAAAAAAAAAAAAAAACCTGAATTTTGATTAATTTCTGACTCAGTTTGTATGCCGTACAGTGAAAGTCAGGAAGAAAAGCAAGCTTTAATGATAGAATAGAGCAGAGGTGGCCAAACCACAGCTTGTAAGCTACATGCAGCTCTTTGACGGAAAGCTTGTTGTCTGAGCTCATTTACTCAGTACAGTTAATGTAAAAAGGTAAATGAAAAGAAAAAAATATTTCTTAAATTCAAGCTTTATAACTATTCACCTGTAACTAACTTCAACCCAACTGTTTCAAAATCTACTGATGTTTATGGTTGAAAAATAAACTTCATTAAAACCTTAGACAGGATCTGGTATAGTTAAAACAATCATCTGACAAAAAAGCTATATACATATATAGACATCATTGCATATATGTATGTGTTGATATTTATCTAAAATTTGTGTTAGAAAACGTTTATGTAGCAATAAAAAAGTGAGTAAACTGTCTTGCGGCTCTCCAACATCTGAAGTTTGCCATGGGTGGCTCTTACAATAAGCAAGCCAGGCCATCCCTGGAATAGAGCTATTTTATGCTTAGACTAGTAAACACTTATAAATGCCAATAAAGGATGACAATGATTTAATAATTTTGCTATTACATTGTACTTATATAACAGCAAAAACATTATATTACACAGAACTTTCTTGTTTATGTTCAATACTTTCTGAATATTCAACAAACAAAGGTAAAATTTAGTGAAAATTCAATTTAAGTTTATTTCTGCTTGGTCACTGAAGATATGTGACATATGACAAATCACATAGCTAATTATTATGTGTGTGAATTACTGTAATATCAATATTTTAGTCATTTGTTAATTTGTTCCTCTTCTCTACTAAAACTGAAGTTTATTGACGTCATATTTAGCATGCAGACAGAAGAGAGGTCAACATACCACATGGGCCATGTGAGGTTAACCTTAGAGGTCATCACTAGCCAATTTCTGACAAATATCACAGTTAATCTGACATTGACTTCTGAAATCATTTAAAACAGTTCTCCAAGTTTTGGGACACAAAACAGATTAGGCATAGAGGTACATCTTCCAATGACAAAGTCTTATGCAATTTTGACCCGTGAGGTCATTCTAGCTAAGTTGTGGGCCACAATTTTGCAACAAGGATGCTGAAACTTAGCATATGGGTAAATCTCATCGCAAATGTAACAAGCTGAGTGAGCTTGACCTTGGAGGTCATTTAAAGTTATTGTTACACTTTTTCTAGTTTGTGGCAATAATTCTGCACTTATATAACAGAAATTTGGCATAAGGATGAATCTTTTCTTGGCTAAGGTCAAAGGCAATGTAATATTGACCTCAGAAGTCATTCAAGTTCATTTTTTGCCAATCTTCCAAATTGTTAGTCATAAATATGTACCTTTGAAACAGATTTTGACATCAGGTTCATTTGAGATCACCATGTCATTTCTAGCAGATTTTCCCAGTTGTTGATCATAATATTGTACCCAAGATGCAAGAATTTTACACAGGAGTATATCTTTACACGGTGTAAATCATGGGCAATGTGATGTTGATGCTGAGGATCACCCAAGATCTTCACGCTTTTGTCCCATCGACAGCTCAATATTGGTCTTTCTAGGGTTGGATCCACAATCAACCTTTTCATATTGGCACCCAATGGGAAAAACACTTATGACAATATTTTTCCAACTTGGTTATATTTCAAGTTATTTGTCCGCAGGCAACGCCAGGTATCCCTGCTACTAACAAATGAGTAACTTTAAAATTCAAGGAGAATATAATGATATACCGAATCAGCGGAATTGCCCAATTGGCAAAAGTCTAGCCCTCCCTCCCCCAAAGAATAAATAAATAGTTTTAATTTTATCAAAATTTTAATTGAAACTTGGATACAAATCCCCCCGCCCCCGAGAAGAAAGAAAGAAAGAAAGAAAATTCCGCTAATTCGGCAATTTCACCGATTCAGCGCAACACATGATAGACGGAGAAAGTATACACACACTAAACGTGAGCACGCAACAGGTTTTGTTGTTTCCGTTTGTTTTTCAAATTGCCCGATTGAAAGTGAGGAGCTGTTCTAAATAAGAAGATAATATTGGCAGCCTCCTCCACCATCACCCCGACAAACTTGTAGGAAATCATATTTTCCCACGACAGTCAGAGGCTGGAGGAACCTTCAAGAAGAGACGGGGGCTTTAAACATGTGGTCTTCTTGGCCTCATATTTTACATCTGTTTAGAATTAAGGAACCTGCTCTATTCCTTCTGTTCTTCATCTACGACAACAGGATATTCCAAATATTCTAGGTGTTTTTCGTTGCGTTCATGATGGGGAGTTATTAGCAATTGCAATGTCCTAAATTACTAGATTTACGAGGCATTTCTTTCTTTCCCTTCTCTCTCAGAAAACCCTGTGAATATTAATTGGAATGCAGACTTGGATCAGAGTTTGAAATAATTTTTTTCTTCCTCTACCCCCACAAGACCGGTACCAAATTTTGTTCTCAGCATTTGTAGCAAGTGGGAAAAGAGGAGAAAAGAAAAAAAAAAAACAACAATTGTAATTCCAAGCGAAGTTACTGAGGGAAATTTTCAAAAAGTTATGATAAAGGGCAACTAGAAAAAATTCTGAAATTCTGGATGAAGGAAAGTACTCAAAAAAATGAACAGGTCTGGTTAGTCATTCAATAGAAACTGTCATTTGACCAATCTATTTTGTCCACATGTCATGTTTGGGGTGATAATTAAAAGAAAAAAAAAATCAAAAGAAAAGGGTGATCAATGAATAAGTTACTCTCACCTTTTGTATTTTTTAAAAAAAGCCTAAATGCTGGCAGACACTAAGAACAATTTAGCGCTAACTTACTTGGCAAATTGAACCACCAACTACAAACCTATTTAGGAAAGGGGATTTAGAGGAAAAAAAAATGTTTTTTCTAGATATAAAATGACGTAAATGTTTGAATTTTCAGCCCTCTAGCTCCATGAGATATATATATATATATATATATATATATATATATATATAGCCAGACACACCAACTTATATATCAAGAAAACCTATGTTTTTGATAATGGTTGACAATGCTTCATTGAAAAAACAAGAATCGAAAGTTCAATGAGGTGTCCACAATAAAGTTAAAACACTATTACTGCCAGATCATGTGACCAAGTAGAAGATAATTTTAGGTAAGAAGCATCTCAAGGGACACCAATTTAATGAGTTTCAGGTAAATTTGACTCAAAACAGCCAAGAAAATTGATTTTAGAAATAAAGATTAAGCAGGTAATAAGTATCTCATCAAGGGACACCTTTCTACCTAGCTTCAAGTAAATCTAACTTAAAATAGCCAAGAAACAATATGACAGACCAACCAATCTTCTTACAGAGAGGCAAGGATCCCTCGAAAAAATTAATTAGGATGATACTGCTTTAATTAGTGTATATAAAAACAAAAACAAATGTGGTGCCAAGTGATCTGAGAAAGACGAGTTAAAGGGTTACATTTGATCTTCTGCTAGCTGTAAGAGTTTACATAGCTCAGTGCAATACATAAGGAGCTTCCCGAGATAAAGGTAAAGGGTTAAGAACTGCTATTTCCTAAATGATGAGATTTAAGAACTACTTTTTCTCTCTCTCTATAGACCTGAGAATATCAATTGGAATGCAGATTTGGTTTCTCTAACCAGCAACATCAAATTTTGTTTTCAGCATTTTTATCTTGAACCTAAGAATTTATTCAATTTTTTGTCTGAATTTCTGTGATTACTGTAAAATCAAGAAGCCTTGAATATTCGAGGCTGACTCCAGGCTGATTTCCACTGGTAAATATGACACATGTTGATATGCAAGTTCTGGATGACTCATTGTCAGTAAATAGTCAATTGCATTGTAAACAATTTCTATATTGTAACAGGTTGACCAAGTTTAAATAAGAGTTCAGGGCAGGAAAGCAAAGAGGGATTGTGAAGAGGACATCAAGTGGGAATATTCTGGAAATCTGATCAGTTTGAGAGGTGAAAAAAGAGATAGAGAGAGAGAGACCGGAGGAGGGGAGAGGACACAGAGAGAGAGAGAGAGAGACCGGAGGAGGGGAGAGGACACAGAGAGAGAGAGAGAGAGAGAAACCGGAGGAGGGGAGAGGAAAGAGAGAGAGAGACCAGAGGAGGGGAGAGGAGAGAGAGAGAGAGACCAGAGGAGGGGAGAGGAGAGAGAGAGAGAGACCAGAGGAGGGGAGAGGAGAGAGAGAGAGAGACCAGAGGAGGGGAGAGGAGAGAGAGAGAGACTGAGAGGAGGGGAGAGGAGAGAGAGAGAGACTGAGAGGAGGGGAGAGGAGAGAGAGAGAGACTGAGAGGAGGGGAGAGGAGTGAGAGAGAGAGAGAGAGAGAGACTGAGAGGAGAGAGAGAGACTGAGAGGAGAGAGAGAGAGACTGAGAGGAGAGAGAGAGAGACTGAGAGGAGAGAGAGAGAGACTGAGAGGAGAGAGAGAGAGACTGAGAGGAGAGAGAGAGAGACTGAGAGGAGAGAGAGAGACTGAGAGGAGAGAGAGAGACTGAGAGGAGAGAGAGAGACTGAGAGGAGAGAGAGACTGAGAGGAGAGAGAGACTGAGAGGAGAGAGAGACTGAGAGGAGAGAGAGACTGAGAGGAGAGAGAGACTTTTTTCAGAGTTTTTCAGTTAGTAATCCGGCAAAATGCTGCAGTTTATTCCACTAACTGAAAATAGATTGTACGGAAGTTTCTGTAAGCCAAGAAGCAATAACCAATAATTAATATGGGAAAATATTTTTTGTGTTCCCAGATCCAAAACAGCCTTAAGAAATATTAACTCCATATCTGAGTTTGCCCCAACAACCAGGCATCAGGTTATGGGATAAGAGAATAAATTAACACTTTCAGTAATCTACTCAATAGAAAATGTCACATGACCAACGTCTTTTGGCAGTGTATGTTGTGGGTGAACAATGAATAAATCACTTCTCATCTTTTGTTTGGTGGTGATTTTGAAAAAGCCTGAATTTTTTTCAGAAAACAAGCCTGAGTGCTGCCAGACACAAACTAAAGAATCAAGTTAGCATAAACTTACATTACAAATCCCCCCACCTACTATAAGGAGTAATTTGGAAAAAAAAAGTTTTTCTAGACATAATGAGAGAAAGTTCAAATTTTTAGCCCTGTAGCTCCATTGGTACATCCTGTATGCATGATACATACATAGCCAACCAGCCAGAGCAATTAGAAAACTAAAGAAACATATGTTGGTTGACAGTTTCTAATACTAATCAAAATTGAATGAATTCAGGATAATGTTACCACTCAGCATGGGCGTATGGAACTCTTCAGTCGAGGAGGAGAGACGACTTTATTTGCCTGAAATTTTACAGATTAAATTCACTAATTTCCAATAAAAAGTATTCATCAAATCAACAATACAAACTATACATGCAACTTGGAAGAAATTGTTTTCTCCCCCTTCTTGGCAGCAAAATATCAATTGCCTGAATCCATCCCAAATTCCTTGAGAAGAGGGGGGCAGTTGCCCCCTCACACACCTGTTTTGGGGTTTTTTTTTCTTCTCTCAAGGGATTCAATAATAGGAGGAGGGCCACAAAAAGGTTAGACTTGTTAGTTATCCTTGCCCTATTTTGATGCACAAACCTCTTCAAAATGGAAGGTTAAGCAGATTTCTTCCCTGGGGACAAATCAACATGTCATTTGACATATGATATACTACTTGAACTAGGGTATTTTGTGGGTAAGTATCTTGGCCCATAGAATCTGAGTTGTCTTTTTTTTTTTTCATATCTTTTTCATATTAAGAGGCATTGTCAACCATTTTTCCTTTTTGACTAGGAATTCTCCTTTCATCTTTTTTTTTAGTTGCTTTTTAATGCAGTGAAGAAACAGTGCAGATCGGAAACAAAGAATATATTTTGTGTGTGTGTAACACTCTCCAATGAGCATAAGAGACAGTCCATAGCTTGCAAGCCAAGTTAGCCCTCCTATTAACTTATAGCTGAAGAGAAAAGAGATGCGTTCACGCCTCTCTCAAAGACATTAGTACAAAGTGAATGAAATCCGAACTCAGCTCACCAATTCCATTCTGTGTGCTGTTAACCATTCAGCCACTTTGCACCTCAGTCTTTATCATCCACACAGACAATAAGACTGTGTTGAGGCAGATGTTTCAGAACAATTGTTTTTCAATAGCATTCCTAGTGCAGGGTGTGAAAGGAACAAAAATCTTCTGATACAATGGAAAACGGTTGGGAATGATTTAGAAGGAAAACATAACTTATTGATTTTTAGAGAGAAACATTGAGAGTAATTACAGCCAAATCAAGCTGGATACGCTGGTTCTCTTACGATCACAAAAAGTTAAGCAATGTGGAGCCAGGTCAGTACGTAGATGGGTAAACATCTGGGAAGGTATAAAGCTACCAAGACAGTCAGCCAAGTCGAAGAGTCATACAGAAAACACTGAGGATGCATCAATAACTTTGTAGCCGCACACATGTTTATTAGTTGAATTTTGATCAGAAATTTTCACACTAAAATGTCCAATCAATATAATTATTTGCACCAATGCCCTAGGAAATTATATTATCCACCTCTCGCTCAGCTACAAATAAATAGCAGAACGAAAACCCTTTACCCTTGACTAGCACCCCAGCCCCCTAAAAACTCATAATTTTAACATAATTCCGACCAACAATATTTTTAAATCTATTTTGATTACCTCCAATTTTAGTCTATATTGTCAATGCTGGATTTAGCTTGGGCAGAGCTTGCATTTATATTATAAAGGGACCTTAGATTGAAGAAAAAATTTGTAACAACAGTGCGGACTATAAATTCAAACCAAGGACCGCTGCCCAGTTGCAGCCAGAGAGGCTGTGTGGCAGAGCTGTAGGAACATCCGGGCTTCCCATTCACGTGCGGCAGCCACTTTGCATACAGACTCTTGAATCATTTTAGAGCATGACATAAGCAGCTGAATATGGGGAGTGAGCCGATTTCGGTTTTGACTGCGGTCCAAGAAGTTCGTTTTCCAGTTTCTTGCTGGGAGAGGTTCCCTCCAGAGAGGTGTTGTGCGAGAGACACAGAGAAAAGGTGCCTTGAAGTTCTCCCATTTTAAAGAGACCTTTTTATTTCTATTTTAGAATTTTTTTTTTTTTTTACTTGCATAGTTAAGTAATTTTTTTTACATTTGATAAGTAGCTAGATATTGACATATATCTGACATTTCAGTTATAGTATTACTCTTTCCTTTGATTTTTGTGCAGTGGCTAGAACTTCAGTTTCAAATACCTTCATATTAAGATAACTTCAATGAGAAGGTAATAATTGGCTGAAATCATTAATCTTAACCGCCAAGTCATTTATAAAATGTGAGGGTAAGTATAGTACTGTAGTAATAGATCAAGTGCAGAATCAATGAATTGATGGCTTCGGATCATTTAGCACAGGACCCTTGAAATAGTATGGCCCATAGTATAAGCTAGTTAATCGGGCATTGTTCATTGCACATAAACTGAGAAATTTCCACCCACAAAGATGTCTAAGTTTATAAATGAGGGAAAGAGAAGCATTAAGAACCTTAATTTGGACAGCATCAGATTTCATGAAATTTTAAGTTAATTAGATAGAGGTTCCCTCCCCTATCAATAAGAAAGTAGAACGTTCCTAAAAACATTTTTCACAAGCCAAAATGGCGACGCAATTACCATTAGTTTATATGGGAAAGAATCAGATTTCATTGAATTTCAAGCAGGTTCATCAAACAAGGAGTTGAGTTCCGTTTATTTCATTTAGAACTGAATTATTGAATAACTAGCATAGTACCCATTGGGAAAAAAGAAAAAAAAAGAAGGATGGAATCATTTACTTCTGTCCTGGATCTGAGTACAGAACCTGTGTACTCAACCTAGGATCAAAATGTTGCACCCTGACACTGTCTAGGATCGCAGTGTCTTCGTTTGCTTTACGAGTTACAGACAGAGAGAGACAGAGAAACACATGTTTATTAGCTGAATTTTGATCAGAAATTTTCATACTAAAATGTCCAATCAATATAATTATTTGCACCAATGCCCTAGGAAATTATATTATCCACCTCTCGCACAGCTACAAATAAATAGCAGAGCGAAAACCCTTTACCCTGGGGCTAGCACCCCAACCCCCTAAAAACTCATAATTTTAACATAATTCCAACACCGTCCATCACATAGAATAGCCGCAAGATAAGAATGTGGTAGAGAAAGCAGAGTCGTATGTGCGTCTGTGTGTGCATCCAACTGATATAGAATAGTAAATCAAGACACGGCCGACCACCTGCCCAGCTTTCGGATACATCAGCATTTTTTCTTCTAGTTCATTAAATAAATAGAAATGTGTGCATACACACACGCAGCCTCAAGAGTGATCTGGAGGAGACATCAATTGTTTGTTCACTTGGGTTTTTTTTCCTGAAGTAATAGTCACTTGACCAAATAAATCACTTTATTCTATAAAAATAGATTTTTGTACATATAGTGAAAGTTGCTCATTATGATCACTTTTTGACAGTCTTTTAGATAATAATAATTGATTGATAACATTAAGCAAAGGATATAAGAGGAAGCTGCTTATAGTGATCACCTCAGGATTGTATTTTAGAAAACATTAGGCAAAGGTTAAACAAGGAAATCGCTTATTGTAATCACTTTGAGACAGGGTCTTTTAGATAACAGTAACCAACTGATAAAGCAAGAGATATCTTGAGAGGATGTCACTCATTGTGATCACTCTAAATAGAGTGTTCGAGACTCACTGTTCAATAACAACAATTTGATAACATTATCCGTGATTATAATAAGCGGCATCCTGTGTACTTGATCAGCTTAGCCTAACCAGACAAGGCCATAAGTTGATCACACAGTAAGGTTCGAACTCTCTAATACCATTAATTACCCATTATGGTAACGGCAGAATTAAAATGGTTATCAAAATTTGTCACATCTCATTTTTACAGTCAAAGCCTTTAAATAAATACATTCATAGTGTATAACATTTGAAATAATTGAGTGTGTGCCATGTTCAAGTGTCTTTCAGTGCCACACGAAAATGAAATATCGCCATCTTCAGATCTATGTTATATATGGACCAGGTTGCAGAGATTCGGTACAATTATTTAAATCGGACAAAAATTGACTTCATTTTTACACCTTTTATGAACCAACAGATTATTCCCTTCACCTGCACATACTCCGCCATCCCGAAGAAATTGATTAGAACATTTCGAAGTTTGGTTATAAGTAACAAACAAAAGGATTCGTCAAATCAATCGAGGATTTTGAAATTCGAATTCTAAATAGAAAAATGTATTTTCTTACAAATGTGTGAAAAAGAAAGCAAATACAAAAAGTAATAAGTGATCCAGCATTTTCCACTTATATTTGAATTGTATCTTAAGCACCAGAATTAACAAAAGAGTAAAAAAAATTTTCTTTTCATTTTGAACATAAATTTGACACAAAACCAATAAATAAAAAAAATATAAAGAATAACTACGATGGCATTTAAATTATATTAGTTGAAAAAAAAAATGTTTTTCCAGGTAATTTATGAATACTTGGATTTTTTAATTATTCATGCAACTAACTTATTAATCTAGATATTTAGAAAAAAAAATGTTTTAATTGTGCTCTGCCCAATTTGGGAGGGAATCAGAACCCTGTCTGCTTCTCCCCGTGAATTTCTCTGTGGTACCAGTAGAGCTGGTTATGCTGAAAGGAAAAAAAAAATCTACCATTCCAGCAGCCCACATCATTCTGTGTGTAGCAATGACAGACAGTATGACTTCTCATTCCTCAATGCAATGACTTACAAGTTCACTACCACCTACTTATGTGCAGGGAGGCAGTCATCAATATTGATTACTGGGATCAATACCCAGAGACTGGAGAAAAGGTAAAGAAAAAGCAGTGAAATGTATCATGTGACCAGGTTTAGAATTGTAGCAGAAAATCTACAGGTGCTCTTTCTGGAATCGTGCACCAGGTAAAACCAGTAGAAAATCATCTTTCTCTTTCATTTTTAGCTTGGGTTTTGAAAATTCAATAAATTTGACGTCGTCCATTTATCGTGTAATTGAACTAAGATTCTCTCGAATCATGTTCACCTAACGAAAACTATTGGATTTTTTTTTTTAAGAATCTCAAACATTTTGAAAACAAAAATTACATTTAAAAGGAAAAAAAATAGAGATATCTTTCATTAAAGAGAAATGAAATATTCCTCCCTAAGTTGACATTATCGAAAGCGCCCATCTCCTCAAAACGAAGAATTTCGAGAGGAGAAAAACCTAGTGTGTTCAGGTCTTTCTGTTCACTGAATTCATTATTCATTGCTCATCACGGGCTTCCGTAAGGCGGGGGATTCACCCCGTCCCGGAGAAGTACCTGAATGATGAAAAAGTAATCCATTTGATCTATTCAAATGACAAAAGGACATCTGAAGAATAAAAATTCCAGGTTCTGTGAATCATTTTTATTACAATAAACAAACATAGGCACCCGCTGGGGGTTGCCAACGGTGCATTTCCCCACCACTCTGGATCAGGTCGTCTTACCCAGGGTGAGGGGGATTAGAAACTTGAAACCTTACAATTGTTTCCCGTGACCCCAAGTTAATCTATCCATATCAACAGATGGTACTATTCATCGCTGGTGAAAGGGTTGTAAGTAAGATACTGCGAATATAAATATATCCTCCCCCCCCCCTGGGAATTGGCAGCGGCGCCCATGAAGTTCACCTATTTTCATATACGGGATCTCATCATTGTGTAAGTGGTTAGCGAATACTCGTCTTGCACATCATCATTATAAAGTGAATTCGGTCCTCACCGGGTGGCCCATCTTGAGGTTTTACGCCCAAACAAAACAACGCGAAGTAAATGAACCACTTTCTCTTTTCCAACGAAGGAAAAAAATTGTTGAATTATAATTTCTACATTTCTTTTTACACACACCTAAATTTAGCGCGATCCCTGTAATAGCAGCGCAAAAGACCGCGGGCAGCGCACCCTTTTAACGCATTTCAGCGCCATTTCTTTGGCAAATTTTTACAAATTATCGGCTATTTTTAGCCACTTGAAAAAGTAATCTACTCACTCTTAGCCGATCAAGTGGTCATTAAATGGCTAACAATGTTTTCAAGTAGATTTAGCGCGAAAACAGATTTTTAGGTGGCAACAATTCCCGAACTACTGATATTTAGTGCGTAAGATATAAGGATTCTAAAAGTGGGTGGGGTTGGCTGATGTATATTTTTGGTGGGGCGCAATTTGTTATCTGTGCATTTTGGTTAAATACTGTCTCATAAAAGATATAAGCTTTACGACTGTATCCCCCTCAAAAGACCTTCAAAGTGAGCCCTCTTTCGGCTTTTTAGCACGAACAGAAGAAAACTGAAAGTTTTGCTTAATTATGTATTTTCGGAAGCGGGGAACTTGGCCGAAATCAAAAGTGCCATAACTTGACGACAAAAAGAG
The DNA here is from genome assembly GCA_963457665.1 of Thysanoteuthis rhombus. Lineage (NCBI taxonomy): Eukaryota > Metazoa > Mollusca > Cephalopoda > Oegopsida > Thysanoteuthidae > Thysanoteuthis > Thysanoteuthis major. The sequence continues at coordinate 36,996,732 of OY735239.1, forward strand.
AAAAAAAAACATGCTGAAATTTTTAGGGATTTCATATCTCAACCATATCTGCAAGTGTAGAAAATTTCATGAAGATCTCTGGAAACATCAAATTCACAAGAGTCAGAAACCTGGTTTTGATTTGATTTATGGAATGAATGGACCTCTTAAAAAAAAAAAAATGCTTCCATTTTTATAAAGTACGCAAATGTTGTTTTTTTTTCTTTTCACAATTAAATTGCTTTTCTTCTTGCAATTAAAACTAACAATTGAACCTTTAAAGAAGATACTGAAATGTTGCAATTTTTGAAAGATCCTTAAAAATGCGCCAATGGATTGTAACCTTATGAAAGAAGAGGAAAAAGGAAAGTACTTTTTTTTTAATGTCCGTGAGAGAGGTTTTAAATGTTTTGTTAATTAGTGGTTACCTTCAAATCTGTAAGTTTGGGACAATAATATTATCGCATGATAACATGAAAATTACAAGAGACAAGGAATTTTAAGGAAATGTGAAAGAGTTAAAGTAAAGGAAAACAAGAAGAAATGTTTTAAAATGAAAAATAAAAAACAGCATCTGCAAATAATGTGCTCTAACGGAAGAATATGGAATCAAGTATTAAATTGTCTTACAAAATTTTTGCTATTGAAGTAAGATACACATGTAGATCCAAGGGCTCCTTTGCCTCCATAGATCAAAACTCGTCCTTGTCTTGTAGCCATGATGCTGGATTTCGCTGTAATGAATCGAATTAGATAGACGAGACCGGACAGAGGAAGTGATGTCAATAGTTGGTTGGTAGATAAGCAGCAGCAGCAATCGTCCTTGTCCGTCGACTCCGTAGTTGCACGAACGAAGTGAAAATTTTCCGTAAACAGATCATGAATTATTTTTAAAACTACCCCAATTTTGTATAGAAATACTTAGTATTTGATTGAATTTGATAAGAATTCGGGAGAAATTTGTTGCAATTGAAAAAAGGTATTGTAAAAAAACGTTTGTGAGAGATCACACTAGTGTTACCAAACAAGACGAGATATTCGTGTGACGTCACCATGGCCTCGACTTTATCAAAATTCCTTCTTGTAGGAATTTTGAAGCAGACGTACCTGTAAAAAAAAGAAGTCATAATTACAGCAGAAGACAGAATATTTGCTATACATGAGTATAATCTTCCAATTCAGTTCATATTTTCGGAATTTTTACTCGCCACCCCGCGGTCCGTTCAGCTATAATGTCTCGCCATGAGGGTGAGTTACGTTCACATCGTATAGTAAAGATTTCCAAGATGGCTTCGTTTCTTACCCTTTTTCATAAACGATGTTTTTACAAACATAATAACAATTTTTGTTGAGGTTTTTTAGACACTTTTAGGTGGTTTTTGACACCGAAAATCATTTTAAAATGAATAATAATCATTTTTCTTTCAATCCTTACTGGTTTTAGTACCCTATTCTTGTTAAATAATCCTACATCCCGGAAGTAAAAAAAAGTAGTTGCTCTCAGTCAAACACTGATTTTTATACCAACCTAACAGACCAACTCGTTTTACGCTGAAATTATGTCTCTTGTCTTATTCTAAGTATAGAAAAATACTTGAAAAATCGTTAAGATACCTACCTTATGTGTATTTTTAAGTATTTTAAGGATTTAATTTTGTATTATTAGTAAATTTTAATACCTTTTTGATCCCCAAAAAGGGTATTGGGGTCATCATGGATTTTACAAAATACAAACCCACTAACTCGTTAAAATATGAAGTCTCTTGTCTAATAAGATATTGAGAAAACACTATAATAATCCTTATCATATTGTCCATTTATACATTTTTAAGCATTTTAAAGGTTTATTATTGTATGATTGAATATTTATACCTTTTTGATCCCTAAAAAAGGCATTACTATTTAGGTTCAATTCTTGGGTCATCATAGATTTTATATACAAACCGAGCCGACCAACTCGTTTTACTAAAATTAAGTCACTTGACTTCTTATATATACAAAATACTGTAAAAACTGTTATTATGTCGATCTATTATATATTTTGAAGTATTTCATGCCTTCCTTTTGGGTTATTATTAAATATTTATACTCTTTATGATCCCTAAAAGGGGTATTTGGGGCCGTTTATGGATTTTACAAACCGAACCGACCGACTGGTTCAACTAAATTAAGTCTCTTCCCTTATTAAATAAATAAAAATAATCTAAAAACTCTGTATATCAATCTTATATATATATATCAAGGCATTTTAAAGATTCCTTTTGTATTATTATTATTAAATATAAAACATTTTTAATGCCTGAGAAGGGATTTTTAGGTTCAACTCGAGGCTCATGGATGGATTTTATATACAAACCGAACCAACCCGTTTGACGAAAATCGAGTCTCTTGTCTTATTATATAATGATATAAATATTGCAAAAACCGTTTTATCGACCCTCTATATATCTTTTATGCTTCTTTTTAGATGAGTATTGTATATTAATAATACCCTTTAAATACCTTACAAAAAAGGATTTTGGGTTTTATTTCATAAGATTGACCGAACAAATAATTTTTACCATTATATTTGTTGGTAAACCAAAATGACAGACTTTTCAAATTTCTGTCTCTTATTTTGTTCTGTTTTTTCCCATATTTTGGGCTAACTTCTACTCCCATTTGCTTTGGTTGATTCAATAATCTTATATTATTTTCTTATTATAAAAATTAGAAACTAGAATTTAATTTTATTTGTGTAGATTTTTCTGTAAGACCTTAATTTGCATGTAAAGACAGGCTAAATTACAAACAAAAATATTTATTCTATTTTCAAATTTTGTCCTTTTGTGTTGATTTAACAATCTGGTATCTCTTCTGCATAAAAAAATAGAAACATTACTGATTTAACAAATATAAATTTATATTTCAAAAGTTGAATTGCATGTTAAGGTTAGGTTAGTATTCATTAAAAAAAAACGAATGCGATTAAATGTTTGTCAGGAATAAATGACCCCTTTATTTTTCTCCCCTTAAATTTATATATATTAATATAAATAAATATTTAAAAAGGTGTATGTCTGAAGTATTTTTATCGGTAAACGCCCCAATTTGATATGATTTTCATTTTCAAATGTAATGAGAATCTGAGTCAGAAATTATTAGTGATTAACAAAAAGTCGCACAATGGTAATGACATTATTATTATTATTTTTTATTATCATCTGTCAGTTGAAATGTTATGTAATTAATTCTCAATATATAGATATATACACGCATTTCAGATTAGAAAATTAGTAGCTGATTATTAAGAATTGGGTATATTATCAAGATTTTTAGACTGGTCTGATTCTTTTTTGATATTTAAAAAGAATCCCTCCCTGTTTATATTATTACTTGAGTGGGTGTTTATATACATACATCTATATATAGCCTTGTTTTTGTCTATGATTGCACAATATGTAAAAATGGGCTGTAAATATTGGTTTTTCCCACACACGACACTTATTCTATAAAAAATGTTGTTTTCTACGGTAGTTAGTACTGCTATTTATAGATTATTTATTAAAGTATTTATTTGAAAAATATTGTATCCATTCAGTGATAAGTATTACTATTTATAGGCTGCATTTATTTTCATGTTTTGTATGTAATTAAATTAACTGAACTTGAAAATGTGACGTAAAGATACCCACCTTTTTTCATGGAAAGGACTTCGTTCATTATGAACTTCAAGAAAATACTAGAATAAGAATGTTATTGTTATTTATGAGACTTTTTTTTTCTAACTTATTAAAATCTGGCATGTATTTTTCCCTGATCTACAGAAATTCACTTCTCTCTCGAAATATAGTTATTTATTTCTTGAGAAAAAAAGAGTAATTAAATCTTACGGTGGTTGATATGATCGTTATTTTTAAAAATTCAATTCAGGATAGAATTTTTAAGATTACGTTAGTTAGAAAATGCTTGATGATTCTTCTTCCATAATATCTAATTTTCATTGAATTCTGTTTGAACATTTTTTACTTGCAGTGTTAAAAAGTAGATCACAGCTGTTTTTATTATTGTTGTTATTCCCCCCCCCCCAAATAGCGAGACTGACAGCTTTAATAATTGTGCCCCAAATATCATAACGATCAGTCTCGGTATTTTGTGGCACAACACTACGTACGTTTTTGTTTTTGTTTTTTGTTAATGTTTATAAGCTATGTTGTATTGAAAATCATGATAATTTTGATGTATTTGACAATTGATTTAGGCCTTAACTCTCATATGGGAATCAATCGATTCCCAATTCAAGTATCATCTTCCTTATTTTTATTCAATATATTATTTATAACATCAAGATCTTTCATACTGGAAATCCCTTTTTGACCTTTCAGATAAAACTATAAGCTCTTTCAACCTGTTTGAATACAACTTATCAAAAGAAACTATCTAACCACTAGTATAAAAATTTGAAATATTCAAACCTTAAATTTCAACTACTACATCTGTTAGATATATCTTCAGCTGGTCATTTTTGTCCGAAATGATTCAGTGTCATTTAATCAAACTTGAGCAGTTTCTTTTCATGCAGGTAAGTAATTAATTGAATGAATAATTTCCTATTGAGTATAATTATTGAACTGAAACAAGGAAGGGAATGAGTGAAGTTATACATGAACAAATCTAGCTTTTTTTGTCAGAATTTTCTTGAAGGCTGGAGAGGGCACCGACCGAAACGTTGTGACTATACTATGACAACCAAGATGAAGACAATAGTCAGAATAAATTATTGTATAACAAACATGCCTTTAAAAAAAATTCTGTTGTGTGAACAAGCTTATTCTTCAAAATACATGTGATGTTATGATAATAGTTGTTTAACATGAATTCCATGTCAACATGGTGAATCAATAAGTCAGTATCATAATGACTGGATGCTTCAGGGTCAAACTCCACACTGACTTGAGCTTAGATTATTTCACTTATAAGTTTTGAAAATCTTTCAATTTTTGTATAAACCTTTTTATTTTCATTTTTTAACAGGAAAGGATTTTTAAATCATCGTTATTGTTTTGGTACTATTTACCTTAATTTTTGTTTCGTAACTAAATTCAGGCTAGGTTCCCATCAGCAGTGGGTAAATTGACAGAGTGGATTGGAATAAAAGATGGGGTCCGGTTGAGAATCGAGCTCTCAACCCTTTCTGCCAGAAGGTGGCTCATTCAACAATCAGCCATTCTTACTGCTGCGACTTGGTGACTATCTGAAGAAATAGATAAAAAGATCTTTGAATTTGACCATGGAAAGGGACTTGATAAAATAGTATCCAGATATTTTTCTAAATGAATGGCATGAAAATCTACAGAATTCTAGATATAATTGGAGACGATTCTGCATATAAACTGAAAAAAATAAGTGGGCTTGTTTGGTAATGGTTAACAAAAAAAAAAAAGTGAGTGCCAAATTTCAGTATCTTCTGTGGCCTTGAAGGGTTCTGATTTTGTTGAAGATCCTTGTTTATGTCATAGTCATTACCAGGGGAATATGAAAATCAACTAAAAATAAATAGGTTTTCCGATACTGAACAACCAGTTAATCACAAACACTGTGCAGAAGAAATTGGGATAGGAATGAATTTGAAATGTTTGTCATTAGTTCTTGAAGCTCGGTGGTTAGAATGGTTAGGCATTAACTGAGCCACCCTCTGACATAGAGGGTCATGAGTTTGATTCCGTCTGGTAACTTCATTCCGATTTGCGCTGTTGAATTATTTACAGACTGCTGAAGGGAAACCAGCCAGACTTCAGTTGCGATGATGAGCAACAAAAATTGAGATGAAGATGAATAGTAGCAAAAAATTAATGATCTAGAGTTGGAGTTAGTAACTTTCCTTTTTTCTTTTTTTTTTCATATATTCAACACGTATCTTTTTTGTCAATTCAACACTTACACTGCATCCAATCTTTTCAAGAATTCATTAAATAAGCTTGAAAAGTTCAGAGGCCGGAGCTCCTTTTGGATCTCTTCTCAGGTTCCTGGATTCCCTGTCAAACGTGGTTACAGATTGACAGAAATTGATCTTGGTCTATGACCCTCTTTCAAATATATCAGTGGATCAAAGGGCCATATGGCTCCCATTTCGAATGACTGCTTTAAACCATGTGATACATTCCTCCAAATATTTGTTCTGTATTTATCTACTTAAAATTGTATTGCATATTAGCTTGAATTATTCCATGGGTGACAAAAACTGTAATTAATAAAATTTTATGATTTAGATTATGTTATTGAAGAAAACTAGGGCAGTGCCCTTTAAAAAGGTGCTGAACTTTACATGTGGTGCAGCCTGCTGTAATTGTCATGTAAATTAATTTTCTGTCCGTCATACGAAATGATGGCTTTTAAGCATTTTGGTTACTTCTCTTCTATGTTGCCTGTAGAAGCTATGAAGAAAGATCTCTAATACATAATTTTTTTTCTTTATTTCCATTAGATTTCTCAAACCCCTGATCAAAAAAAACTTCTCACTCTACACTGCTTTGCTTTGTGATTGATATATCTGGCAAATGTTAACTTCGTACACTGGCCAGTTGTCAAGTAATAGCAGTTCATACACACCCAGTTTTCTTATTACTGCCAAAGCAGGTCGTCTTTTCAAATATTGACCTCGAAAAAAACAGGTAATTGTTGAGGTTTGCAAAGGAGGTAACTAGTATAAATACTTTACATGATAGAAACATAATTTAAGTTACTCCCCCTTTCTTTGCGAACCTCATCCAAACAATTACTAAACAGAATGTCTGTTTAATTATATCACTTGATCAAAATTGTTTTTGTTTTTTTCCAACAGTAACTCATGACCCATTGCATCGCTGACAGTTTTCCGAAATGTACAAGCTTGGGGTAGATGGCTGCCACTGGTACTATGTGTGATATATTGTAGTGAGCAGCACTGAAAAAGGCTGCGGCCACAGGCACAAATTTAGAGAGAAGGCAACTTTTTTCCCCCCACTGACCATGAAATGAGTAAGGACACCTGAATCACTCGCAGAAGAGGGGAGGGGTAGAGGTTCCTGGAAAACTAAGAAGTAGAATTGGATTGCCGCAGGGAATCTGCAGAATAATCTATGTTGAGTCAATTATATACCCCCATGCCTTATAATGTCTAGCTGTGACAGCATGGCAACTATATTGTAACAATTTACTTCTTAACGAGATAGAGAGATCAAACGAGGGATAGTAAAGTATTCTAGTATCTATTGTTTATCAGCTTCTAGATATAGGCCGAGGTGGAATGGGGAAGCTGATCTGTTTTCCTTGAGGCAATAGAGAAAAAAATGAGGAGTGAGCTACATTTTGCCAGCACTACTCTATTGCAGGGTTGCCAAATTAGCCATTTTTTGACTAGATCTGGTTGTTTTGTTTGTTTGGGTTTTTTTTCTCTAATTTGGCCAATTAAATCTGGTAAGATTAACAATGGACAATTTCTAAAAATAATTTTATCAGGAGTCTTGGTATATATTCATTTTGATATGTGGGCTTTTGGGCAAGAACAAAACCTGGATTTTGATATGATTAAAGTGGAAAGATCGCGTTTGAAAAAGCTGGCAGAGCGAATGAGCAAAGAATTGAGTGAATTCGTATTCGATGACAAATCAGAAGCCCTGATTGAACAAGAGAGACCCATTCTGGAGTTATGAATACTGGCAAAAATGTCAAATCAACTGATTTCTGCCTGACAGGATCAGTAGAGGCTGAAAGATTCCTGAAGAATGCGAAGAAAATTACCATCAATATTGTTCAAATCCCATCGTGACAAATTACATGTTCAATTCATAGAATTTTTAAGGTGTCTTGAACGGACATTGCATATGTCGGAAGAAGATATCTGAAGAGAGAGCGAAACATGCAATGCAGATATGCTCAAACAGGTCTGTAGTCTCTCGTAGTGGTAGTTCATGTGCTGTTTTGGACATTCCAGATTGTGTAGACAATCTGGCATTAGACAATCTGGCATTAGACAATCTGGCATTAGACAATCTGGCATTAGACAATCTGGCATTAGACAATCTGGCATTAGACAATCTGGCATTAGACAATCTGGCATTAGACAATCTGGCATTAGACAATCTGGCATTAGACAATCTGGCATTAGACAATCTGGCATTAGACAATCTGGCATTAGACAATCTGAACAGTTATTGTTGCGACAGAGTTGTCATGGCTGATTACTGGTACAAAGAATCAAAGATTTTACCATTTTGTACAAAAAGCAAGAAAAATAAATTTTGATGGGGAGTCTCTACTCTGATCAGCAGCAAAATGAAACTGCACTCAGTTTCCATTTGCTGACTGATGATTGTGTGTGACAAGACTGAATCATGATGCATAATAAGTTACAATGTTAAATTGTATGATGACTTGTTCCAAAATGCATAAATCTTTTTTTCCAGCTCTGGTAGTAAGGAAGAGGGGAGATAAGAGAAGTAGTCCAAGTAGAGAAGTTGATGGCTGCTACTGATACTACATGTGTGACAGACTTGGCCTCTTGTTATATTTATGATTTTGTTTCTTGATTCTTTTGTTTCAAGTGCATAAAGCAAAAATGTTTCTTCAATACCAAAACAATGATTCAGTTTTTCTTGAAGGATTATTTTAAAACTTGATATACCAGTAAAATGGGCCTTGATATTGATTATGGATACTTTTTATTAGTTACTAAATATTTCTAATGTATATTTTGGTAGCAATCTTTCTTTCAAGCAAGTTTCATTAAACAGGACAAATTTTTTCACTTGAACTTTTTTAATAATTTTTCACTAAGTCTTTTTTTTTTTTCTTTTTCCAAGAATGAAGAAAATTGTCTAAAGTTCGTAATATTGTTCTTCGGGTGTTTTCAACTGTCATTTTCATGAGTGATTTCAAAGTCCAATGATAATAGTACTAGTGAGTGATGTGTTATGTTATTATAGTTGATATTGAATATTTATATAGAAATCAATAGTTCATTCATTAATAGTAAGTTTTAACCTGATTCATCGATTAGTACTTCTTGGCCTAGGGTGCAACTTTTGGCCCATTATAGTTTTATATATTTATAGATATAAATGTGTGATAATTATAGAGATTTTTTTTTGTTGGAACTATATTTTGCTGGGCACCTAAGTTATTCGGTAGCAAATCAAGCAGATCATGTTAGTGAATAAATGAACATTATGTGGGGATTGAACCCTCATCCACCAGGAAGCAGCCTATACAAAGCTCTGCCCTAGGCGTAAATATATATATATATATATATATATATATATATATATATATATATATATGCCGGCCAAAAAGTAATTCCTACAGAAATGTTCTTATAATGATCACATTCTGTCAGATATAAATTGTCCATCTACTCATACTTTTTATATATATCATAAAACCACTATCAGGGGACAGGTAGTTCTTTCAACTTGTTTTCATTTGAATATTTACATTGGCACCTATTTTATAGATCAGATAGAGCATTTCTAGAATCGAAATTATTATACGTGAGATTATTCCAAGTGTCCATTCTATTACCTTGTATAATGATGATGCATTTGACTCTATTAGAAGCCACAAGTTCAGACTTGCAAAAAGCAGCCTTGATGCTTAACTGTCTGTCATCCCTTTGTTTTCTGTTTGATCTTTTGAACACTGATGGCCGGTTTACCAACTGCTATTTCAAAATCCATGAACACCAGCGGCTGATATGTGCATTTTCTTTGCTGGTATTTGTACATTCCCGCAGCTTAAGAATTGTGACCCTTTGAACTCTAATCTAACCTGATGATTTTAACCACTCTCATATGTGTTGTATAATGTGATTACACTAGCTGAATACCCGTCTACACCGATAAAACATATAAGAATAAAGTGAAAAAAATTAAATTAAAAAAGTTTCAAGGCATGTAGAGAAAAAAATTTCTTTCACTTGCGGGCATAGCTGGTGATTACGGAGTCTGCAAGGTATGGGGCCCCTCCAACATTTAATGAGTATTATTGCAGAAATCCAGTAGATGAATACTGTTAATAAAGCTTATGGAGGCCCCAATATTGGGATCCTAGTTGGCATTTTAAAATAGCTCTCCATCCTTCTCCCTTGGTTCCAACGCGTTTGACCCTTTAAACGCAGAAAAACTCTCCCTGTACATCTATGATCTGACGGCTTGTTCATGGAGTGGGTACTCCATGCAGATGTGAAGAAGAGGCTAAAATTTTTTAGTTTCTTTTGCTTTGTCTTTAGTTTGCCACAGGCATCAGAAAATAACCCTGAACCTACCTCTCTCAGTGCAATGGAGAGGTGCTGCTTTGGGGGTAGATAAATCCCCTGGAACTTAATGAGTCATATGTAGATCCTTGGCTACGGATGCCCAGGGACCAATTGAATCTTGGATCCAATTTTTACACGAGGACTTGATCCTCATTCATGTTTTAAGACCTCTTTTCAAATGCTATGTGTATGTTGCTATCTATGATTCACAAAACATCAAGGTTTTGTTCATTTCTGAGAATATATATCAGATTCGCCTTCTTAATTTCCATGCATAACTCCAAAATATGTCTGCATCAAATGATACCATTCATATGTTGCTCATTTGTTGAAATGAGCAATAAATACCATTCTATACAGACCTACATAGGTGCCAAAAACATGATGAATTGTAGCTATGATCTTTGATTTTCTTACATAAATTTCAAAACGTATTGCAATAATTTAAATATCTATAAATATCTATATAAGTTTTATTTAGGCTCTGTTGATACAAAGTAGCCTTTGATTATGCTATGATTGATGTCTGCCAATATGAAAATTTAGATTGTAATGAAAAATGAAGTAGCTGTTATAGAGGTATGGGATTCAATGAAAATGAGTCAATTTAATGATTACTGGACTAAATTTTGAAAAAATATTTTTCATAAGATATAGTAAAAAAAAAAAATGCATCCGTTCGCAATGTTAGTCTGTTATCTGTCAACTCTGTTCAAATGTCAAGTGAATATTGAGTCAGCTTTCCTTGCCCACTTGAGTTCATGATCGGCTCATGGGACAGCTATAGTATGAATGACCAAAAATGGAAAAATCCAATATTACCTACTCCAGCTAAAGTATATTCCTAACATTAAAACACTGTTATATGATGGACGAAGCTGTGATATATTTATAAAATCCTCTTTTAAGATGCAAATTTCATTTTCTATTGGAAATGAATAAACTCAACTTCAGAGTTTTTTTTAAGATAAATCAACTTGGAAGAAATATCTAGGTTCAAGCCTTGCTGTTGACCTTTTTATCCGCTACCTATAAAATCAGCATGGTTTCAGTGGAGAGTTTAGGATTAGAAATTACTAGTTTCGTTTTGTCCACTGTAAAATACAGTATTTCTAAACCTTAAAATGCATTTTTGATGCAGTTTGTGATCCTTATTTGAAAATGAAATTTTTGTTTACAGCTTATTTCCTTTGGAAAATATAGAAAAGATGCCTTTCCATCTTTCTCTCAGGTTTTTTAGATTTTAACCATCTTCTTTGCTTGCTTGTATCATTATCATTTCAAAACATCCACTGAAAATCAGTTTATTTTTCATAACCCTTTCAAAACTAATCTGAAGTGCTTGATGCTTAAAGTGAAATATCTCAAGAGATTTCTTAGATAGATCCACAGGATATATACATCGCAGCAGTCATAGAAACCTCAGGATAATATCCCACTAGTCTCAAAAAGGGTTGATACATTTACAGGTAAAATACTCTGCTTTTTGTATCAGATGATACATTTCTTTTTGCAGTCAGTGGAGAAAGAATTGTGCTTTTCCCATTGAAGATAGAAAACTATAAAGTTTTCCCTTATTCTTCTGATTAGAAGTATTATGGAGAATTAACCTATTGCCGACCAGATGATCTCGGGTATTATTAAATGGATCCGAGTGGAAATTCAGACTGACCTGTTTAATCAGATTCGTATTTAGGATTATGTTTTGTCAGCATCCATCCGGCACGCGAGACTATGGATCTGCCCCCAGGAAGTCTTGCTTTCAGTCTCTCTGGAGCAATGGATGACAGATGGTTGCCCATGCAGCAAGTCTCCTGTCTCTACATGTCAATGGTGTCAGGGGGAAAGGCATGAGCTGATACTGCTTGGCACCAGTGTCATTGAGGAGTTGACAGAATGAGTCTGCAGAGACCAGTTGCATTCTAAGGCTAGAGGAGGACTTACTTTTTTCACCACCATCCAAATGTATCTTTACTTTATCATCATTATAGTTGTTAGCCTAATGAAAACACCATTAAGATGCTGAAGAAATAACTAAATCAGTGTCTGCACCATGTCCAAGTGCATTTCCCTTTTTGAAAGATATTTCAGGGTTGTTCAGATATTTTATGTCCCTCCCTGAATATTTGCAAGGTCTGTAGGTCCCACATGCCACCGGATTATATTTATTCAACTCCATTCAAACGAAATGGTTTGAAACAAACTGAAAAGTTATCTGTAAACTGTAGAGCTGCCACAATTGATTAGTTAACTATTGAATTTATTGCTAACATAGTCCTCTGACAATGGCAGAATATGTAGAACACATTTTTATAAATAATCTATTGAATATCTAGAAAATAATCAACAGATTAATCCATGATGAAAATGATTGTTAGTTACAGCCTTAAAACAGAATTGATAAATAGATTGGAGAACCCAAATTCTGTGTCTTGTTCAGTTCTCTGTCTTCAAGTTAGGGTACCAGATTACTAGCCGAATACCAAAATTGTTTTTAATACTTTGCAAAAATAAGAACATATGAAATATGCTTTACAACAAAGTTGGCTTATCTCAATCAAACCTATATTTCAAAGTCATAAAACAAGGGTCTCCAAAACTTATACCATTGAAAGTTTGATCCTCTATGCAATCCTTGCTCCCTCATCAATAACCCCCAGGAATGTATATAAAATATTACTAATGATTAAGTCAAGTTAATAAGTAAGTAGACATGCAGATTTAGAGATGGTTTTCTTTCATTTCAGTTTGTTTCCATATTTTTTCATCTTCAAATCAAATCTAGTCTTATATACCTGTGTATAAGTCCCACACTTTTCCTCCAAACGTTATCTTGAAAGCCATTATATTTTCAGCTTTAATGCTCACCTATAGAATAAGTGTTTATAACCATGAGAAAATATTTTACTTCAAAGGTAAAATGAGTAAATATTCATGGATATTTCCAACTTAATAATTCAGCATTGGTTTATATTTCTTCTGAAATATAACCCAATACCTCGAATAGTACTGTTTCTGATGCAGTATGATTTAGGTATTACTATACGGATAAATCTAACACAGTATAAGCTGAACATAAAAACATGTTGAATTAGATTATGACCTTGAATAGAGCAACACGTTTAGAACAAATTGACCACACTAATCGAGGTATACCTGTATTTTAAATTCAATAATGTCCTGTCTTCATCTTTTCAAACTGCAGATTTTGTTTCAGATCCCACAAAAGGCAACAAAAGAGCCATTTTCTTTGTTCATGGTCCTAATAGTTGATGTACTCCTTGAATTCAGTTTGTTATATTGTTCATGTTGTTGAGTAATATCCTTAGATAAATCAGAAGGAATTTATCTTAAAACTGTAGTACTCTGCATTCTTTTTCAACAGTGCCAAGATTTTGTACACCAAGTTATCTTGAAAGACTGACTTGAAATTAACATGACAACATGAAATTCAAACATTTCAATTTTCTAATTGTGTCAATTGAAATGAAACTAGATGTAATTTTCTGCTGTAAAGCACATGAGTCAATGAGTTAGCAAGAAAGAATGTATTTAGTTAACTAATCTCTTGGATTATCCCAAGCAGTATAGTTTTGATTTCAATAAAAGATAATTTGCAAATAGTATCACTGTTTCTGTTAGTAGAAAGACCATGAGGAAATACGTAATCCCCAATACAAAATCTGATTTTCTTGTTCGTATTAAAAACTGTCTACAATGCATTTTTTTTCTTTTTATTGGGGAATAATTATAGAAACTGTTTTTGATTTTCAAGTTATATTGAATTCTATGTAAGAGACCATTACTGCTAATTTTGAAACTTTTCATGTAAAACTGGTCGCCAAACTTTTTAGACAATTGACCCCTTCATGGAAAACTTGATGCTAATTGAACCCCCAGGTAGAGCAGCCAAAAGAATGATATCAAACACATCAGTACCACATCCTAAAATGTACCAAATCCATGGTTTATTATTCTATAGCAAAATAGAAAGATTAGTCGGAAATCAATTGTAAAACAGTAAGTAAACCAGAATATATCTAAAGATGTAAAATGTACCAAATATTCAATAGATCCCTTTTAGTGTTTGACCCCCTGATATTCATCAATGCCTTTGGTGACCCCTAATGTAAAAAAAAAAACTTTTCAAGTCTACTATTAACATTTTCTAAATAATAGTTTCTGAGGTTTCAATATTAGAGACACCAAAAATGGCTTTTATCAACACTTAATTCATTAGTTACTTTACTCTAGGAAAACATTTTCTAAGAAATATAGAAACTTTTACTCCATATGCTGCTATATAAGACTGACACTTGATTCAAAATATGAACCATACAAATATCATAGTGTCCAACGTGCTGGTTTTATGACTAGGGGGCCGTCTACCAAAACTTTATATGGATCGTTATGAGTAACGGTGATCGGTTGTCATCCAATGACCTTGTAAACCAATCGCCTTTATAGTCTAGTATACATGGCAATTTAATCCTAAAGTCTAGTCTATCAATGATTTTATTGTACAAGAAACATAATCTGGTGTCTCTGGGTTTTAAATTCTTTTTAAAAAGAAGCTTTATCAAAATCTCTGCAAGCTTTGTTTTGCACATCTGCTAATTTCAAAATCTTAAAGTAGCATCTTTGTAATTTTCTATTGTATGGCTAATAAGTCTTGTAAAATCTGCAAGATTGAACTTGTCCATCTCTACCAGAGGGTATTTTCTGTTGTGTTAGCTTCTTGGGCAAATCCTTTCACTGGGGGCTTTTGCAACAGCTCATCTGATGCTTTGCCTATGCTATGCTATTTATTGACCGTTGTTCCGATGACATCTATGGCTGTGCAGAGATTTGCATAGCAACCTGTGTATGAATGTTTTCAATGTGGGAGGTTTGTTGCACAGGGAAGATCCCACTCTCTCAGCCTCCAAGGTCATTTTTCCACTTGTATGATGAGACGTCACTACTGTCGGCCTTTTTCACAGCAGGAGGTAGTTTGTCACCAGTCTACCTTAGAAGCTCTACTCCTAGTTATTGTTGGAATAACCTTCTTAGTTGGACTGCCTTGCAGGTGTGAGGGGATCCATGCCTTTCCCAAGGGCATTAATGCGAAGTGGACATGAACAGCCTCAGCTAAAACCCAAACTTGTTTGCCCCTACACACACAGTCCCCACATCTCCATGTTATGTATGAAGTTGAAAACCCTTTGAAAAATTTTCCGAAGGATTAACTTTTGCTTCAGTCTACGAGGGAGAGCATTTTTTTTTTTTTTTTTTTTTTTTTTCTTTCCCTTTGCATTTTATCACCATTCTCAGTAATAAATAAGACATTTCTTCCTTTAATCTTAACTATGTATGGGAAGAGATCAATATTTCCCATAATTTCATAAGACACAATTACTTAGAGTAAAACTACTGTTATTATTGCGAAACTAAATGAGTGACCCAAGTATACTTGTATACAAGGGTGGATTAATAAGTCCGTAGCCTGACAGTTATTAGCTGAATTTCGATCTTGAATTTCCACTGCATAATGTAGAATCCCTATAAGGAGTAGTGGATTAAATGCATTGACTAGGAAGGGCATTTTGTTAAAAATATGCAAAATATATGCCTTTTTTCATCAGTAGATTTATGTACTTACCCTCTGTACTATAGGCATTTAAATACAATAACATTTTAAGTTTATAGACTCTTTTTTTTTTATCATTATTATAATAGCAGTGTGGATGCTGACAACACTATTGTCTTTCCGGTTTGTAAAGGACAATCTTGCATATGACGCTGAAAGAAGGGTCAACTTTTCCCTGTATTCATTACATCATATATTCATATCCAAGAACTAGAGAAGTTTCTAATGAGAAACAAAACTGGATAAGTCATTGATTTTTGCACTTGTATTTCCTCCCATCATTATTATCTTTTCTTTTTTCTTTTTTTTTTTTCTATGCACAACCACTTGGATTGTCAGCCTGCAATCGCAAGTAAACAGCAAACTCTGACTTGTATCCCTTTTACCTTGGGAAGACTGCCTACGTTAGGTAACTGTTCTGCCAATTGAGATAGTAGAGCTCTTACAGCTGACAGAAGATCAAATCTAACCCTTGATGGTCTCAGTGCCCCAAGTTGTGATTAAGGTGACGGTATCTCTTTACTGAACTTACATCTTGCAAGGGGGGTGGTCGTAAAAACTTTTAAGTCCTGGTCTCTACTAGACTTGCAAAGATCACTAAGCTGACGCATGCAACAGAAACCGAGACTTTTTCATGAGCTGTCAAACTCCATTAGGGGTTGTCTCTTTTAGCGGACATGATCCTTTACCTTTACCATTTCTAGTTCATAATCAATCTTCTTGAAGTTTATGTAAAGACCAACTTTCTTGTTGTCATTCAGCCCATTTTGCATTGTTGGCGGGGGGGGGGAGTAATGTTGGGAAACCTGCAGTGACAAGTATTCACTCTCTAATTTCATTCTTTTATTCATCCTATCTAAGTTTCAGCTGACCATTTCAGGGCAAACGGTAAATAGTTTAGGTGAGCTAGTGTCACCTTATCTCACCCATTTTTCAAAATGGAAGGAGATCGAGTCTTAATATAATCTGTTGAAAAAGCTGCTGTACTGGTATATATATCAAGTGACAATGTACAAAAGTGCAATTCGTTTGTAAAATAATTTATTAACGTGTTTCTCTGTTTATAGCTTTGTCAGAATAGAATGAAATGCAGACAAGAGCTTCATTTGTTTCGTTTCCTAATTATTTTATTCTGACGAAGCAGTATCTGAGAGAAATGTGAAAATAAGTTCTTTATTTTACAATTTATGTTTTCCAGTGTTGTCACTTGTTATCATTTTGTTGGGTATCATAATGCAAGTTTCAATCATTTGTAGATGTGTTTTTAAACTTTGACGTACACAGGGTTTGCACCTTGATTGACCTTGGGAATTTCCGTCGAATCAAAGGTTTTTTGTAGTTGACAAATAGCAGGGCAAATGACATTATATATTCTGCTGTTTGAGGTGATTCACCAAATGGAGAAGCTAGTTTGTTCCTGTCGTTAGTTTTCTTAACATATTGGTGATCACCTTGGTAAAAAGCTTGTATATACAGTTGTGTATACTAATTGGCATGTAGTTGCCAATCTCAAGAGGAAAAAACTGGCAGACCTTGGGAAAGGCTCATGTCCAGCTACAGATTTTGAAGGCTGATGAACAATAGTAGTTTGATTCATAAAATTCTCTATAATATTTTCTCTTTAGTCCAGTTGAGTATAACTTACAGGCCTGATTTTAAATTTTTGAAGTATTTCTTTTAACTCTAATCTGTGTTGCCATTTTAGATGATTCTAAAGAGTGGAAGAAAGATGTTTTAATTAACTAAATCTGTATTATTTCATTTCTCGAGAACCACAAATAAAAATTTAAAAATAGACAAAAACTTGACACTACACTACCTTGTGCTCTGGCAAATATCAACTGAATTCAATGACCAGTTTTTGAGTAATTATATTGTTTGCACAATTCGAACTCTTGCCTTCTAGCCGGAGCTGGCGGCTACTAACCATTCTGCTACAGGGGTTTGAGTATAAGGTGCATAATCAGCTCCCATTATACTAACTCCTTGTAACCGGCATTCCATGCTTGTTGATTTTGAGACTTAGTAGTTTGTTTGGGTTTTTTTTCTTCTTTTTAGTACAATATTTTAATTTTTTTCAAATCTATTCTTGAATGAAGTATTGCAACATTGTTAATTTTGACTCCTTTACCTTCGTCGTAACTTTCAGCTGCCTTTTATCTCACTGTGGGTTTACTCTTTATTGCACTGTTCAATTGTTGCCTTAAGATTTCAATACTTCATCCAAGAATAATTTGAAAAAAATTAAGAATATTGTGTAGAAAAACTGTCCCCCCAATTCAAACTTACTATTTGTTCATTTTTTTTTTTTTTTTTTTTTTTTTTTAATTAATTACAAAACTTTTCAATATTTAACCTATCCACTTTTGGCCTGTTCATTGCCAACTATATTTTTCATCGTATCTCCGGTGTCTTTTTCTTTTTCTTTTTTTCTTGGAAAAAATTGATGGTAATAAAAAGTTCACATTTCATCTTTAAAACAGTTCTATTTTCATACAAATCAACTAATTTGTACAACAGTTCTATTTTCATACAAATCAACTAATTTGTACAACGGAATATTTTATGAATGTTATATATACAAAAACATTTATAAGAAAAGGAAAAAAAATGAAACCCTATCATAAGACAAGTTATCCCATCCATGGCACTGGATCGATAACTTTTTCTTTTTTTTCTTTAACACTAGGTAGGTAGTGGCTGTTCTTGAAGTTGGATTCTCATCTTAAAATGTTTATTAATCAAACTATGATAGTTAACTATGTAATTTGATAACTTTTACTCTCTCAGAATGGTGTTGTGACACAGGATATGTAGTGGAATTTCAGAATATAATTCTATGTCTGTTACCAACTATTTCTTAATTCATGCCCAGGAGGAAGTGTTACAGAAGATTCTGCATAAGGTATAAAAATTGTCATCAAGTAATTATCAAAATTTTCCATGTTAGGAATGTTTTTGAACAATGTATTCAAACTGGAAACCATTTAGGAAAAGGAACAAAACAAGACTGGCTGCCTTGGGATCAGATACCATTCTGATTGAAGCTTAAATGACTGAGCTTATAAGTTTTGAAAATATTTTAAGTCTTGTATGAACATTTTTTTCCTTCAATTGAAAAAGATCTTTGGATATGGGAAGGGGGACTTGATACAATAGTATCTAGATATTTTTCTAAATAAATGGCTTGAAAGTATAATCTTGGGCAAATCTAGATATAAATCCTGGGAAAAGTAAGTTGGTAGCGTTGTTGACCCACTATATCTCAATAGATCTTCTAGTGAAGTTGAAATGAAGTTGCATGCCAAATTTCATCCTCCCCAGTAGCCTTGAAGGGAAAATGAAGTCAACCCCTGAGTAGAGTTTGACAATTAATAGAAAGCTAAAAATAAAATCTCCTATGCTGACTATTGTTTTGAATCTACTTGAAAAGAAACATGCATATCCTTATTCAACTAATGATTACTGAAATGATCTTCTGTTCACTGGCTGGCATTGAAAGATTGCCAGTGTAGATATGACACGTTTACCTTACTCTTCCATTTCTGGCCAATGATGATGCTGCTGCTCCTGCTCTGAATAACTTAGCTGGCTCATCCAATAGTTTGGACTCTAACATGTAGAAAGGTGAACCTTCAAAGTTCTTAGCAACAGCAATTTTGTTATCTTGTTAAAAAGGATATCTTTCTGAATCTTTGCCAATAGAAACTTTTCTGTGAACATATCAAGATATTTCCCTTTATATACTACAATAATTTCTAGGCTGTTTACTACATTTTTTTTATTGTTGAAATATCGTATCTGCAAAGCAGTGTAGAAATTTCTTTTTGGCATTTTGTCAATTCTCTATAGATAAGATAGAAACTCATCATAGCAGTCAATAATTGAACAGCAGCAGCAGCAGAATTTCAAGCCCTGCAAATTAAATTCCATCAAAGAATAAATATGGTCAGAATAAATTCTATTTATGACAGCACTGACACCTTTCACTGGAAAACATCTGAAATAGTTTTGAGAAACTTGTCTGAAGAATCTAGTTGTTGTTAATAAATCTATCTAAATAAGACCCAGAAAAGGTCGAAGAAGCTTTTTTTTCCCCCTGAATGAAAGGAAAAGCTATTTCTAGATGGGATGTAGTGGAGTTCTGATGCCAAATATCAAGTTTGTTGACAAAACGGTATGGCCAGGAGTGCTTGAACACATGTAAAAAAAGGATGGAACCCTTTGCTACCTATGGTTATTCGACTGTAAGCCTATAGTTTTATTTTGCATCATTACCCATGACAGAATGGCTTTTCTGACCAATTTTTCAACTTGTTTTTAATTCAGTTATCCCTATAGACTACCTGTGGAGGATAGGACTGTAACTACCCCACTGCTTTTATAAAACCTCTGTTTCAGTTGTACTTTGGTTTTAAAGGGGGCAGTTTTTAGTCTCCCCCACACCTAACCTGCCTCCTTTACCTATGCTTTGTTCTGGCTAGTGGTTTAATTCATTCATTAGTCTCCTAGACTGGTTGCCAACCAAGGCTGAAGGGCCCAATCTGCCCTGCTATTTACCATAGCTGTAATACTTCAACTTGGTAGCTTTTTAATATTTAAAATGTTTAAAAAGATTTTGAAATGGCAATCAGATGTAGAGACGTGTTTGTCACACTAGTATCAGTAGCAGCCATCAGTCCATCTCCTTTCTTACCTTCATCAAACTACTGTATATGTCAGTATTTAAGTCAAATTTTTTAGCATTGCCCTAATTGATCATATTAGTCTGTTTATCCGGCAAATATTGGACTAAACTTGAATTAGAATTTAGTTTTGGAGGTGACGTTGGCATATACTGCACCTAACTTTTTTTTTTCTCATTTCCTACCCTCTCATTAAGCTACCTAACTCCTTTTCCTCCTCCTCTGATTGAGCTAACCTTTGTCCCTTCTTACCCTCTTATTGAGCTGGCCTTTGTCCCATCCTACCTTCTTATTAGCTACCTAACTTTTTTCAGTCCTCTCCCTTCTTGTTGTGTCTGTCACATTTATAGTATCAGTAGCAGCCATCACTTGAGCTTGTATATTTATAACCATCAGGGATTCGATGGGTCGGGCACTCGATAATATTGATGTCACTTGGTCAAATATGTTGAGAATTACCTTTTGAGTTTACAAGAATGCAAGAAAGTGGGTAGGTTTAACATTAAAATCTGACATTGTTTTTGTACACAGAATAAATTAGACGCTAGGCCGATTAAACCTAGCAATTTTATAAGAAATTGGCTTTTGAGATTTTGGCTAGACACTTTTGTCTAGCTCCGATTGTTGTTCATGGTGGGGTGGATGAAAAGGGGGGGCACTTCATTTGTATACTTTCTACAAACCTAGCAATAATAGTCCAAATTAGACTGGGACATTTTCCAATCATTGTACATTATCCTAAATATGTCACTTGGATCTTGTCACACTCAATACCTGGAATCCACTCCCCACCCCTGAGATTTGGTGCTATACACTCTCCTAAAGAGCAACCTCATCTGATTCTCATGTTTTGGAGAGGGGGGGTTGCTGCTTTTCTAAAGGCTGAAATCAGGCATGTCCGTTTTCTGTTGAAAACTGCAAGGAACTAATTTTTTGGTACTTCTTTGCTTTTCAGTGTATGTGTTGAAATTTCTCCAACCTGTTTCAGGGTCATAATTATGTCTATGGTTTGCAGTGAAGTTACAAAAGCCAGCTGTATTCAGCTCCTGGGAATAATCCTATCCACAATCTAAATTGTGGATCCTACAGCAAAGTATTCCTTGATAGCATTCAGAGGCATTTCTGCAATTCGATAGTAATGTAAAACATACGGAGGAGTTGAAATGGAAAAAAAGCAGAATGGATGAAGGAATCTGCAAGGAAAAAAAATTGAAGAACAAGGTGCCATGAGTAGCATTCAGTTCTTTTACTCTAAGATGAAAGAACACTCGATTGATTATAAAAAAAAATGTTTTTAAACTATATAAACCAAGTCTTGGATTTGCCAACTAATCTATTCCAGATGGTGGGTGTGTGGGGTGGTGCAGATTGGCCAAACTATTTACAACACGTAAAATGGAATCGGCAAACAGTTCAAACCCCAGCTTGGATCGTATGAGTTCACTTGGCACTAATGCCTTTTAGAAAGACATGAATTCACTTCTGCCCCCAGCTTTGGGGTGAGTACCTGGATAGTTAGAGCCCTAGATAGCCCTGTAGAGCAGTTCATCTTGGGCATCAAATAAGTACTCTGACCCTGTAAAAATCCACAATTGCTACTAACGTCAATAGGGTCTCCAAGGATCGTTCTGGGAAAGTAGATAAGATCATTGCCTCATGCGTCTTAAAACACTTTTGTGTGGGTGTAAAACAGGAGTCCAAGATATCATAGAAACCATTAGAAAACTCAAATGGCAATGGGCTGGACATGTTGCTAGAATGTCAGACAGCTGCTCGTCATCATGACTCACAACTTGGATCATGTGTGAAATTTAGCTTTTTATAGACTTTTGAAGATTCAGGCATTTAACACCTTTAAAGGTTAATTTTTGAAAGGGTTGATGTATCCAAAATAACAGAATCACTAAAATCATTTAAGCAAAGATTAAAAACTGTATCATCTTTGAATACTAAGTAATTTCTTTCGACTGACCCGTGTGAATGCTTCATGTTTTTTTTGTATCAACCTTGTTTATTTCATTTTGTGAATCACATTTATATATATATATATATATATATATATATATATATATATATATCTTGGTCAATATTTGATAATTGTAGTGGATGGAATCGTTATAAAAAACATTTTTCTTGTGCAGAAACAACTGATATAACTGAATATGACCTTACTTTCTTGGAGACTTTTATTTTTGTGAAAAATAAACTTATTTTAACACAAGGTGGGCATAAAGTAGGTGATCGATTTTCAATTAATTTTCCATCCAAGCTGGACCCTGACTTAGTGACTAGAAACATAGCCGTTTTTTGTTTGTTTTGTTTTTTGTTTTCATTCTTCTAAAGAAATTTAGTTATAGTTTATGATTAGATCATTTTACAATTGTGGAAAAAAAATGAAGATTTCATTATTGTGATGGTTATTTCGCCCTTTAGTTTCATAACTGAACAATGTATTCTCAAGGGTCATTTTGTTTTTTGGTTTTCTCTCTTTTCCATGTGTGTGGGCTCAGCAGTTTCAATGATACCTGCTTCGGAATTATATCTCTTTATTATAACTTCGTCAATTACAATATCTTGACATATATATATATATATATATATATATATAATTTTTTTTTCTTCTTTTTTTTTTTTCTTCTTTTTTTTTTCTTCTTTTTTTTTTTTCTTCTTTTTTTTTTTCTTCTTTTTTTTTTCTTCTTTTTTTTTTCTTCTTTTTTTTTTTTTTTCTTTTTTTTTTTTTCTTTTTTTCCAATTTGGTAGAAAAACAAAATCTTAGTTGAATTGTGGCCTTCCATGGCTTACTCTGCTTTTCATTTCCTATTACTTTATTACTTCACGCAACGCTTTTGACAAGTTTGTTAATGACCTCTGTGTTTTCACTCTAATATGGAGGACCCTCCTTTAACTTCTTGGATATTGACTGTTTTTTTTGTTTTGTTTTTTTTCCTGACAATGTTTAATAGAACTATACTTATATAGGGGAGTATAGAGTGGCATAACAGATACCAGCACTGAAAACAGAACTGATAAACTGAGTTTGAGTTTTAATTAAAGCAACTTCACATTGCATTAAGACCCTTGGCTAAGGCATGAATCCATCCCAACCCCTAAGCTTTAGATGAATAACGTGGCAATTGAAGCCCTTTTAGTCCTGCAAGGCAGTTCAACTAAAGTTACTCTGACAGGAGCTTCACTTCTTGTTTGTTTTTTTTGTATTTTTTTAAGGCAGACTAAAGATTAACTCCTTTCTGGCAACTCCTGCAGCCAAAAAGGCTGCCAGTCATGTCATCTTACCATGCCACTGTTAGAAAATTTTATAAAAAACCTTTAAAAAAGGTTAAAATAAATGTTACCTTGTCCAATACACCTCCAACAGGTGGGTTTATTAAAATGGGTTGATAGAGATAACCTTAGCTTCTTGGTTTAAATCCTATTGTTTACCTCCACTTGGGGTGGAACTTAGGGGGTTAAAAAAGTCAAAGATGTAATTCAGGGAGATGCATTTATGTCTGCAGCAATTATCATTCTCTGTGGACGTCTTGTGGTGTTTCCTTTTTCTCTATTGGATAACTTGGTTGATATATTTCGATGAAACTTAGTGTATAGGCTTGTGGAGAGATAGATCTCAAACTTCAGGTAAAATTTTAAAAATTGGTGTATCAGCGAGAAAATGCTAAAACCTTTTTTTTTTTTTTTTTTTTTTTTTTTAACTCTTAAATCCAAATAAACAAATATTCGCCATTCTCCCTCTCACTCTCTACTTGACCATTTTTTTGCCAGGGAACTATTATACTTCAGATTTTAAAAAAAAAAAAAAAATTTTCCCAGCAGGAATAAGGGTGTCTCCTGTGCCATTCACATACAGTAAGTTGAGTCATCAATTTTCATATTTTCAGTCACCACGGCCAACGAAGTCAAAGACATATTTATTACCCTTTGTCCATTCGTCTTTCCATCCTGTCTGTCTACACAATATCTCTAAAAGTTCTCAATGAAATTTTTAGGAAATGAGGGCAACAGACTACAGTGATAGAATGTTTGGGCAGATCCATGCACAGTTACTCCCCCACTTACTGCCAAAAGTTCTTGTCTTTCCATATACTTCGCCGAAAGGTAGAAAGATTAGCAATAGACTACGGGAGAAGTGATTAAATTTTTGGTGGATCAGTATACAACTATATGCGTTCTTAGTGTGCTTTCTTGTTCTCATTGAGAAAAAGTAGAAAGTTCCTTTTAGCTTGATTTATCAAGTTAATATTCAAATGAAAAGAGGCAGTTCTTCAGAAAAGCTACTCTTCAGCAAACACGTCATATTAATAAATTATTATAAAACAAACGAATCATAGGAAAATACAAACCGGTTGGTCATGTAGATTCCTCTTTTGTTTAAACATTTGTGCTTATTTGCCATCTGTTGCTTGTGTTTCATCAGCTATGGACACAAATGCACTCTTTATGGCCTCGAATAATAGCCAACGAGTGGGTTTAAAAAAAGATTACAAATGAATCATGGCGTAATACTAGTTATACTAGACTGTTGCCAGTCATATGACAATGTTTTAATATTTGGAATGTACTTTTGCTATTGTGGGTAATATCAGGTTTTGTCATTTTTGGTTATCCGTACATGAGCTCTCCCATGAGACGCTTGTAAATATAAACGGGCTTTCATCAGATATGGGTATTGAAAGCTGATTCAATACCTACTTGACCTTCAAACCGAGTCGACAGGTAACAGACGCCTGTTGCACCAGTACTTTTTATCCCTGCTATTCTACGCCACATGTAAATTTTTGATGCAAAATCTATGCCTGCCACATGAAAATTAAATATTATGATGCAAAATCTATGCCTGACACACACAAATGATATTTTGATGCAAAATCTATCTTTGCCACACCGATCTCCCATGTCTTCCTCCTACTACTACTACTTCTACTGACCTCTCATATCAGTTGGCCTACTGTTGTGTCAATGGTTTTTGCATCAAAATATTTCATTAATGTGTGACAGGGATAAAAGGTACTACGGCCACCTGCTGTAAACAGATATATTTTTTACTATATTTTCATTAGAAGGTAATATTGTTTTCAAAATCTGGTCAAGTAATTCTTTAGATTTATTAATTTTCATTGGATCCTATATTTCTATAACAGCTACAGGTTTATATAGCTTTTGAAATGACACATCAAAAGATACTTATTGCTCGCTTTTTGAAAAAAAACATTCAAATCCTAAACTATTTCTTATTCACTTGATTTCTCTTTCTGAAAAACTTTCAACTATCAAATTTCTTCATATTCTGTTGCAACTGGGAGAATGGAATGATGATTTTTGGCGGGTGATAACAATACAATTTTTCACCTGGCTCTTGAAATTTGTGAACATGGATTTCAGTTGGCCAGTTGAGAATTTCATAATCCTTCCTGTAACATGATCTAATAATTCATAGTTATTCAATGGTGAACAGGTACCAAGAAAAAGTTCTATATTTTTAGAGGTATGCAGAAAATTTGTCTATGTAAGATTATATATTGCAATGCAGTTGAATTTTGCCTTTTATTTAGTGTTTGTAAGATAATTAAGTGTAAGTGCCGTGTGGAGCAAAAAAAAATTAGGGGTTTTGGAGTGAAAATTCTGAAATTACTGGTGAATATATTTGTATCTTTTGAGGAAAAAAACCCTTACTAAAAGAATGATTTCTTGTCTTTATAACGTTTAAATCACCTGGGATGAAATTTTACTTCATTGGAACCTACAATAAAATTGAAAAAACAATATCTTTCCATTCAGATTTTAGGCAAAAAGCTAATTTTGCCTATCTCCTAGGTACGTTTGCTATTTGGTTGATAGGTTTAAATTTTTCTGACTCCAGACAATAATCATGGTGTGATCAAAATTAATTTTGAATTACAAAAATTGACATTAAAACTGTCAAAAACCTGCCTCAAGTGTACGAAAATGAGTTGTTTTTTTTGTTTTGTTTTTTTTAACGACTACGCTATTTTCTTGCTATAGGAATAATTGTTTTAAAATTTTATAAAGACCATCATGATAATTGCTGTAATTATTAATGTTTTTGGTATCTACCTAGTTGAGATAAGCAACACATAAAATACTAGCTGAAGTATTCTTCTATGCCAGGTAAAACACCTTAGGAATTAAAAATAAAGCTTTCAGACTTTTTAAAAAAAAAAAGGTATCCCTTTTTTTTTTGACTTCCGAGAATTAATTTCTGTAAACATATTAATAAGATATGTATATATTTATGTACATTGAATGGAAAGTGAGATTTCACTTAAGCATTATAGTTACATCGTAATAGAACCCCACTTTTAAAAACGAAGAAAAATTTCTCTCGACTTTCCCCAGGTCCATTGAGTATGCATGACTAATTTGGTTGAGCTTTGCCCATGTTTCGGTGGTTATTATTGCATCACACAGAGACAGCGTGACCCCTCTGATTTTTATATATGTATGCGGAAGGCATCATTTAGTGTGGACAAATTTTTGAGTCATTTCTGCTAAATAGGCTAGGTGTATCTGGTCTACATCGTTAAATAAAAAGACAGAATCTTCACTTGGAAGAAAGCCTTTTCTCTCTAGTGATCATAATATCCTAAGATCTATTATCATCAGTTCAACTTAACAATAATGTTGTGCGATCATCCTGGCACCAAAACACCTGACTGCTACATTCTTCAGTGTCTATCAGTGTAATATAGAACGGCTGGGGCTTGTGTGAGTAAGGTAGAAGTCGGTTTGATTACTATTTCCAGAAAGAATGTAAAATTAGATATCTGAATGAGCTGTGCTGACTTTTCACTGCAGAAAGAAGGGTGAATTGGTGGAGTCAGTGGAGATTTGGTACCTTTTGGGAGATGATCAGCTGACACTTTTGATTGTTGCATTGAAGAGAAGGAAATTTATAGATTACTAGTAGAATACCAATTGCTTTGCCAAAGGTCTACCTGGGGGTGGAAATCTGAAGCAATGAAGTATCAGAAAAATCATATGGGAATTTGCCTGAAATCATCCTCCCCAGCAAATCTTTCACGCACTAAACTCTTTACTTTCTCAAAGACAGTTTGGCTGTTCACCTTTAGCAATATCTTTGTTACCCCCACCCTTACCCTTTGTGTACCTCTCCCCAGCTTCTGTCCCCCTCTCCTCACTCTCATTGTAGTCTTTGTGTCACAATTCCATTATCAAAATCTCGCTTCTGTCCACAATCTTGGAACATGAAATTTTAAAGTGTGGCAGATGAACGAACAGGTTGTTTATTATGTATCAGGAACTTGTACTTCTCTCCCCTTCCCCCACCATCACCATTTCCCTTTCAATATTTCTTTCATCAATATGTCTGGAATATTCTATAAATGCGAAGCTAATATTATGTAGAATTGGGTAGGGTTTTTATGACCTGCAATCAACCCTCAGTAGCTCAGCTCCTACAATAGAATAGATTTTTGTCAAACTTAGTTTTTTCTGTCATAACAAGAACAATCCTCACCTAATTTAAGGGAGTAAGCTCTTCACTGTTGGTCTGTCCAGTCGTGTTAAACCAAACTGAAAATTATCATTTTCTTATAATCTGAAATCGTGACCAAGTGATCAGCAGGTGGAACTCTCACTGATTGAGCCAAACTGGCAAGTCTAAAATATATATGAAAATTTGTTACAAATACTCGAGGCTTATTCCAAACTATAAATACATTTTACTTGAAAACATGCCTTTTTTTTTTTCGTCTTCTTTCAACTTTATTATTTATACAATACAAAAGTTGCAGTGATCATCTCCAATCAGAATTGTTGCGGTGGTTTGATCCTGCAGCAGCCAGGCTTATTGGTTCTTATCACAGTGGGAATTATAAAGATATCTAAATTTTCTTTCTCCTCCCCTCAATTGAAAATCTAGTCATGAGTTATCAGAATGATGTTCTGTGGGTTGATTATTTCCGATATGAATATAAGATTCTAATAGCGAGGCATTACAACAGCAGCCTACCATTGCTTGTAGCCAGAATGTCTCTCAAAATAGGATATACAAACATCATTTATTTGAAATTAGGCATCGAATTCTGGGCTAATACAATATTTCTCCTCCTGCCTTGGACAAGATAACTCATCTTAGCAAGTCGTCAGTCCAGTGCCTCAGTCGATATGATTTGTCTCCTGATGGTATGTTATTCTTTCCACTCAGCTACTCCCCCCAACCGCTTAGAAAATAATCCCGCCCGAAGGTATAAAGAGTTTGCAAAATGGCAAGAGAGTAGGTACAACTATACTGTAGCCTTATCCTGTAAGTCCTGCAGCAGCTCCATTTTATTTCTTTTTATCAAATTGTTGATACTGTCTAGGCCAAGTGACACATTCTCCATGTAAAAATGGAAGGTCATTTGAAATAGTTTCTAATAATGTAACTCACTCATAATTATTCAGATTATATATCCACTCAATAATATAATTATCTTCATTGAGAAACAATAATGCAGACATGGACTATGAATGAATGAGATGACATAGGGATAAAGCAGTTATTTGGTCCTCTCCTTTCTGCCTGGCTATTTAGCTCAGTGGAAAGAGCAACACTACGTTGAAGTGGCTACCTATTGGTAGCAGGTTTCATTCCTATAGCAGACTCATTTTCTTTGACTGTTAATTCTATTTATACTGTCTTGGCCAAAAGTGACACATCTTCTGTGTAATAACGGAAGGTCATATATATTATCATTTTATTATTATTAAGAAGAAAACAAAAATGGATATATAATCCAACAGAAGTAATTATAAATTATTTTCTGAACCCTATTAGAAATGATCACCTCTGATTACACTGAATGTACCATTTGGCCTCAATGTCATAAATGGGATAACAATTGAAGAAAATGGGGTTGCTGCAGGAATCAAACCTGCAACCGATTGGGTAGCTGCTTCAATGTAGCATTGCTCTTACCATTGTGTTTGTTGGATGGAAAGTAAGGATCTAGTCTTGCATTATAGTTACATTACTCTAAATTATATTCATAAATGCTTTTTATTTTTTTCGTTTTTTTTTTTTTTTTATCTGAACTTTTTCATTCAAGCAAAGGTTTCCTTTCACTTCACACACAAATACATATAAACATATAAAATAAGATGTGTATACGATCAGGAAGAAGCTTCCTCTTTCACTTGTTACATTGTAGATAGACCATCCCCTCTAAACCTCTTCAGGAAAAAAAAAATGTTCTCTCAAAAGTCCATTGAGTAAATATTACATTTTCTAAATATTCTGTTGTACATCCTAGTTGATATGGATGAAAATGTTACTGTTTTAAACCTGCAATGAAGACTTCTTATTTTCAATTGTTTTATGAAAAAAAAACTGGTATAGGATTTGCTATGTTTGAAAAAATATGCTTAGCAGTGAATATGGTAATTCTTTCCAAAAAGAATGTATAAAACCAACAAAACTGTCTGTTCACTGAAAAGGGCAATATAACTCAGAACCCATACACTCCCTCACTAATTGGCAATGAGAAATTTTTTTTCTGGAAGTCTGATACATAAGTGTAACATAGTTATTGCATTTGTCACATTGACTTCCTAGATAAAAAGCACTTTCTGATGACTGCAATCAATGAAGTATCGTTTGCAGACAGATACGAAGTGAACACAACCTCCTCTAAAAGCCCTTGTATGTTGACAAAGGGAAGTGGTTATTCTTCATATGGGTTTGAGTACAAACTTGGATTTCATTACTAACTGATCTTTAGTTTTAATTTCCAAAATTGCATAGTATCCATAAAAAATGAGGTTATTTACATCTGGATGAATTATCGAAATATATATCATATATTTCGATAGATGAGACGACACTTCAAGCATCAAAAATGGAGTCATCTTGACTGCCATATACAAAATCCATGACTAAACTGGGAGCTGAAACTGAAATTGTGATCTCCTCGTATCTGAAGGTTGCCTTATCTGCTGAAATCTACAGTATTTAGTATATTTCTATTGCAAACAAAATAACCCACATCTAACAATTTATTTTTCTGTCGATATTCTGCAATTCTCTGAAATTTTCCTGTGTTGTTTTGTGTTTTGTTTTTTTTTTTTTGTTTTTTTTTGGGGGGGGGGTTATGATTTTAAAATGAATAGGCATCAGATTTAGGTAGATATGAATTTCTTTTCTGAGTAAAAACATTAGTTTTGTTCATTTTGTTTTAAATTGAAATATTTCAACACTTGTAAATATTTTACTGTACATATTGATTTGTATGAAAATAGAACTATATTAGGCATGCAAGAAGACTTTCTATTTTCAAAAAAGTTTTACAAAAAAAACAGACACAGGATTTTAAGTTAAAAAAATATACTTGGCTGCAAACAGGTTAATAGCATGGACATTCATTAAGATTTGTGGTTCACTTTGTACTTGCTGACTGGTTCTAAAAATACCGGTTTTCATTTGATAACCAAAGTTAAGCAGCCTCGAACCTGATCAGTACTTAGATGAGTGACTGTTCGGGAACCCCTAGTGCTACCTTCATGGATGGGTATTGAGCCCCCACATTGGAACTGACCGTGTGTTACATTCTGCCTTTGTGGAGAGGTAGTTGAATGATATTCTTGACTAGATCTTTCCTATTTAGGCAAAAAAACGATTTCAGAAGTATAGCAATTCATCAGATTAGTCAAAGAGCTGCTTGCCCCCTTTCTTCTAAATGATGACCATTGCGATACTTGTCTAAGGCTTCAAAATCCTTTCAGTTGCTTCATTGTGTTTTCAATTTAGAGATTTTATATTTGAATTCCAATCTGTTGTCATTTTGGATGTTTCATATCTGACTTCTCAAATCTTTGGGTTTTTTTTCCATTAAATTTCTCAAGAACTACTTACTAGATTTCTCAAGAACCGCTGATCCCCTCAAAATTAAAACTGCTTTGTGTGCTGACAAATATATCTGGCAAATGTCAACTTCATATAATGACCAGTTTCTGCATAATTGCAGTGCATTAGATTTCTCAAGAACCACTAATCCAAACAACTTTGAATTCAACACTGCAATACCTGGTGTGTTGACATATATATCCACTTGGTTTCTCTGGTTAGTTATTGTATTCTCAGTACATGTACAGAAATTTTTTCTGTTATTGTTAGAAGTATTGAGATATAGTAGGCTGTTGTAGATGTTACAATGAGGGTTTATACATTTTCTCAGAATATAAGTATATGCCTTTTTTACTTATCTAGCTACTATTGGAAAAATCTGTGTGTGTGTGTGAGTAACCATGGTGTGTGCTCGTATGTAATAAAAATTTAGATCTGTTAATTTTTTTTTCATAGTGCCTATAAATTATCTTCCTTGACTTCCACTGTTAAGAATTATCCAAATTTAGGTGTATAATATCAAAATTGGCAACTGAAGATGAGTAACAGAAAATCAGACGAAACACTATTCTACATGACAATCATGGCAGGCTGCTTCACGCACCATGAGGATCACTCCCTTCCTAACATGCTTATGTGTTTTATGCACCACCCTAGTATATGTAAATATTTATTAGATATTCTGTTGCATGTATTGATTGTTTGAAAATGAAATAATTTTAAACATGCAATGAAGTCTATTTTCATCAATATCTTATGAGAAAAAAACTGTACAGGAATTTAGTTTTTAAAAAAAAATTTGAAAAAAATAAAAAAGATGGCAGCAAATTGTCAATGATATCAAGCATTCAGTAAAATTTCTGGTTTACTTTGTACTTGCTGACTGGATCTTTTTTTCTAGGCAAGAAACTAATTATACTCTTAGTGTAGCAATTCATGAAATCAATCGAAGACATGCTTGTTCCTTTTTCTTCAAACAAATGACCCTTGCAATACTTGAGCTATAACTAATTATCATAAAAGTATTGATTGAGATGCAGTTGGCTATTGTAAATATTATAATAAAGGCTTAATAAAGAGTAAATGAGCCATCTAAATTGATAGCATATGGAATATATGGATGTATACATTATATTTTATGTGTGGAAGATAGAAATTTGCATTGCAGTAAGCTTGGAGAAAAGCCTTCTATACACATTGCATTTTATATACGTGAATAAAAGATTTGCTTTGCAGGGAGTTTGAATTGCCTCCTGTTGACCACAAACAGATTTTTATTTTACTTTTTTCTTCAAATTGTCATTTTTACTAAATCATCAGAAGATAAAATTCTATTTTACTACATCACTTGCATTCCATAGGATGACAGACACACCTTGCTAATCATTAAATGTATGAATATATGTTTTTTTTCAACATGGTATATGATAAAATCGTTCATCTTCTCCTCCTCCTGCCCTAACAATTGCTTCTACTGCAATGTTCCAACTACAAAGCTATCACCCAGGAGGATATCTGGTTAATTCTGCCTGTTGGCTGTTTACCTACTCTTCTCCTGTCTATTGACTGTTGTCAAGTAACTCGACTATTTCATTTGTCCTTTCAACATATTTTTGTGTCTGTCTTATACTTTTCTCTTCTTAGGAAGCAACTTAGCTTTGCTTACTATGTTGAATGACACATGAGGCAATGATGTTTCTTTCCCATTCTCGAATGATCTATCATAGAGACACAATCATTGTTTGTAAATGTGGGTTTTTATTGGGGGCCAGGGCACTAGCCAAGAGCTAAAGACGGATTTCTTTACAGGGTTTAAGGGCTGCAACTGCCTTGCTATTTACCATTAGCCGAGGGAGAAAAGTGTATTCATGCCTCTCCCAAGGGCATTAGTGTGATTTGTATGCTAACTGTCCCTACCAGAGTTGGAACTCTGTTCACTGATTCTATTCTCCACACTGCTAACCATTCGGCCATCTGCACTTCCAGTGCCTAAAATTTGTTCAGATTTTCTTTGTTATTGGCTGGATATTGGAGAACAAGCTTTGATATTCAAACCTTTTTACTTCGTAGTAAACTAAAGCCTGTCTTGTGGCTAGAGCAACTTATCTTTTCTATTTTCTTTTCCCTTTTTCCCTTTCTTTTCTCTTTCTTTCTCTTTCTTTTTTTTTTTTTTTCTTTAATTTTCCACTTGTACTTGGTGGAAACTATGGCTGTGTTATTTCATTCATCATTTAAGATTCTCCTTTATTCTACTTGGGCAATTTATTATAGTCCACTCCCAGCTTGCTAGGCCTGTGAAACTTTACCTGAACCCTATTAACCATACATGATTTGGACTCCCACCATTTTGAATCCAGTTGTCATTCTCCAAGACTGGTTGCCATCCAATGCTGAAGATCCCAGTCTGTTCTGCTATTTACCTATAGCTGGGGTTAGAGCAGATTCCTTATCAAATTATCCTTGAATAAGGCTACCTGTATCTTATGTGTTTTATTGCCCTGAGGCAGAAAGCATGCAAGTTTGAAGCAAATCTGGAGGAAAAAAAATGAAGTCTGGTTTTAAAGCAACTGAAACAAGTTAAGTATTCATCTGACGTGTTTGTTCGTGTTATATCATTGATCAGTTATGATTGCTGCTAGCAACCCTGCGTTGTTAATGTTTGTCGTTTTATTTGACTGGAGACTCTCCTTAGTATTTGGCTCATTAACTCTTCATTGTACTGTAGCTTCAGATTCTGTCTCGTCTTTGCATTTACCCAACTAGCACAGTGCACGTTACACAGGTGTAGTGGTGATATTGTCACTAGTGGCCAATCATCACACTATTCAATATTTTTCTAGCCCCTGCCAAGGGACTGTGAGTGAAGGTGTCTCCCCTCCCCCCCAACACATTGAGCATGGAGGGAGCATCCTTACATTCTCATTTGATGTCCAACAGGAACCTAGCATTGTAGAAATACAGTACCCTTCTTATAACTAACTAATAGGGGTGAGAGGGATGACGTTGAAGGTTCATTATACCCAGTGGTAAATAAGTAAGTTTGGTAGTTGGTCACTTTTAATGAACATTCGGTAAAATCCTTCAGTAAATGAGAGTTAGTGGCACTATCCTATTTTCATGGTCCAGCTTCTTGCAGCATTTAGTTGAAAATCGAAGTGTGGTATTTATTCCTCTCATGTCAACAGAATATCAACTTCCCGTTTTCAATTTTAAGCATTACGGTTGTATTTTAATTGTTTTCTTCATAAAGTTCAACCTTATTTGATGTTTTTGGGGGGTTTTTAACTTCAATTGACAAAACAATAAGGTGTTTGTATTTTTATTTTTCTTGATTTTAAAATGATTTGCATTTGAAACTATTTAATTACAAAAATAGAAAACAAGCAATTTATTCTACTAAAAAATTAAATCAGTTGAAATTGATTTCTGTAGAATTATGTTGAAATGATTTTGTGAAATCAAATTACTTGACTCTTTCACGGTATGAAATATGGGGTAAACTTTGAGATTTAAAGCAGGATAGGTAAGTCACATGGTTTTCAGTGATAATAGATGAGATTCCTAACCTTTTTCTTTTTCTTTGAATATTCAAATTAAAGTTCAAGAAAACAATCTAAATGTTTAAACTGAAAACAGAAAGTTAATACTATGTTCCGTTGATGTGGAAAAAGATACTTCATCTTGATCTATAGGCTGCAAAAAGCTTGGTGCTGAAACTATGATGATGCCAAATTTATTATGGTCCATGTTTTCATTAAAGGTGAAATTCATTATATCAAGGTTCGTTATTGAAATTACTATTTATTTATTTCTATTGGATTTCTCAAGAACTGCTGATTCAAACTCAATACCACAGTGCCTTGTGTGCTAGTTAATATATCTGGCAATTGTCAACTTCATACAATGGCCAGTTGTTCAGTAATCTAGGTACACACTCTCACATTTCTGCAATTGTAGTAAGATTTTTACCAGCGCTTGTTACATTTTTGTAATTATAACTATAATCATTGCATTATCCTCTGAAAAACACTTATCTAACTATGCCTAAATATCCCAGTGGACTTCCAAAATATGATATATATATCTCCAAGCAGTCATAGACACCTTGCATGTCTGTGTCTCAGTAGTGTTGAAAGAGTTGAACCAATTCATAAATTTCCCTATCAATTCTGAAACTAACTCCAATTTTCTTGGATAGAGGCCTCATTTCAAATGAAAGGAACTGATATTTTAAGCCTGGCCTAAAATCTGTGTGCATGTGTTTAGTGCAGGGCTCAAGAAAGTTCCAAGTTTCTGATGAGTGAAAAATTCCTGAAGCTTTTTGATCAACCACAAAGCTATATGGAGGGGGAGGTTAGCTGATGGAACATTTTTGTGTGTATCTATCTAAGCATGTCTTCTGGCCACAATTTTTTCAATTACTCTTTTAAAATCTTATGAAAAAAATTTCTTGAAGTTTCGCTAATGTAACCACAACATTTTTTTTTTTTTCACTAGAAATTAGGGGGAGACAATATATTATTTGCATCAATCGCAAGCAATGTCTGTATTTAATCTAATTCAATTCAACCGAAAATGTTTTCGGTTTAAAATTTGACAGTTTTGTTTGGTTTTTTTTATTTGTTAAAGATTACTTTTTTAATTTGTCACTTCTCGCTTGAGTATGCAAATGTTCAGTTACTCTTTTATCTATTTTTTTAAATCCCTTAAGTTTTGATATTGAAGTGCAAAATAGATGATGTATGACATAGACATAAAAATTCATGAGGAATGAGGGAAGAAAAATTTTCAAAATGCTTTTTATACAAAACTGCCATAGCCTAATAAAAATGTAAAATTTTATAAGTTCAATCAAATATGCTTGGGTAGGGTTTTTTTTTTTTATTATTTTAATAATTTATTGATTTATAAAAAATGAGTGAAAATAAATAAATGGAATAACATTATGCTAATATGACTTATTTGAAATTTTAATAATGTTAAAAACAGTATTTTAAAATTTCCCTCAACTGGTTGCTGTATCATGATGGTGTCAACTGAAATTACTGGACAAAACAGGGTGAGAATAAAAGGGACAAAAAGTTTAGAAACTCTTGCACTAAAGGAAATCATGTGGAAAAATCTTGGCCCTTAAAAAAAATCAGTGTTTTTATTTTATTTTTCTTTCAATACATGAGTATATTCAAATCAAACAACCCTAACATGAGGTCCTTTTTTATATTTTTATTTTTTGTTGATTTTACTTATCTGGATTTTCTCCCTTTTTTTTCAAATTTTTTTTCTCCTTTCTCCTTTCATTCCTTCTCCTTTCATTCCTTCTCCTTTCATTCCTTCTCCTTTCATTCCTTCTCCTTTCATTCCTTCTCCTTTCATTCCTTCTCCTTTCATTCCCTCTCCTCTCATTCCCTCTCCTCTCATTCCCTCTCCTCTCATTCCCTCTCCTCTCATTCCCTCTCCTCTCATTCCCTCTCCTCTCATTCCCTCTCCTCTCATTCCCTCTCCTCTCATTCCCTCTCCTCTCATTCCCTCTCCTCTCATTCGCACGAGTGATGCTAACCACTCTACCACTTTCTTAAGCTTTGGGTTTGTGTGTGTCCAGAATTCCAAATGGGATCTCTTACTTCCATAACAGCTGTTTTAAAAAAAGTTGACATTTTGACTGATCAACTTGGGTGTTCACTAGAATTTTAATTATCACCCCCCCCCTTCTTTTTTTTCTTTTCTTCATCTCCCTGCTCAAACCCAAATAAGGTTTTCTCTGTATCCAAAAGTAGTGTTGCAATAAAAAAACAAAAAAACGTTCATAAACTGAAATGGCCTACTGCAAAGAAGTGATTATCATCAATTTATACAGGAAATTTTTTTGTGTTCCAGTCCTCAAAAAGGATGATGATGATGATGGTCTATTAAGCTTGGTCATAGAGATCAGGATAATAGAAGAGAGAAGTGGGGGTGCATTGCTTCTATAATGACTCTGCATGATATTTTCTCATTTCGAAAGCAATAAAATGGCAGAAATTGAATTTCTTTGCCTATCATTGTTCTTTGTTAGATGAATATGAAACTTTTACTGTTGTAATCCTTGTAAAATCTAATACAATGAAGGAGAATTAGTCCGGTTAAGGGAGACAATCGGAGAGACCAAAACCCTTGGAAGTTAAGCAATTTAGACTTAGGGTATGGTGAAGTGCAAAACAAAAAAAAATGACTTCTTATTCCATAATTTCTATAGTTTTAATATAATAACCTTTTATCGCTGTGTAGGAAACTTAGCAGGACTAATCTTCAACTATGCTGCAATGGGCACTTTAAAGTGTTTGAATTTCGAGGTTGTGTTTCATCAATTTCAGTTATGCATGGACTCACAAGTTTCAAGCTTTCAAAGTTAATGTGCGCAAAATATTGAAAAAGCATGCTGAGTGCTCAAAGTTTTTAAAAAACTCCTTAAAAAAAAATTAGCAGTCCAGCTACATTATTTTCTTTGTTACAACATTGCTAACAAAGACTCGCTGGTGAATTAAGGATTGTAGCTTCTTGTACCTATCCTTTTATTAAGTACATGTCGGTCACATCCGTGGCTGCTCATAAAATGAACTTATCTACCTTCTTAAATTCTGTTGTTCTTGTATTAGTCACTATTTCAAACTGCTTTTATATATTCGCTGCTGTTGAGTGTGTTGTTAATATTACTGTATATTCTTGAATATAAGACAAGGCTTTCTTACTAAAACAGTGACCCCAAATCAGCAGGTCAGTTGAAAATAGTCAATACTTTTTCACTGCTAAATACAGCAGGCATATCAGCTAGTGATAATGTTCATTTTTATAAAACTAGATTCAATACTATGGTTTTTGTACGCAATGCTATGTAGATAGTGTACAGTGCATATCGTATGATATCTATTTTTAATCATGGGGGGGGGGTATTCATCATCACTTTTACGACCTGAAAACAATGATCAATATGTTGAAGACAAAATTTGTTCTGGTGACAGCTGACAGTGCTCATGACAACATTATAGCTAAATAACAGACGGCATGTATTTGAATCCGTCGATTTTTCTGGAATTTTATGCTCATTTCTAAACTCTATTTGTCAAGTGCATTTTAGTTTTACACCGAAAAATTGGAACTAGTACTATTTCTTGAATAGTTTTCTGTAGTATCTGGTATGTTTAATAAATGTACTAACAAAATCTGACCTTAGGAAAAGTGATTTTTTTTTTTTTTTTTTTTTTTTTTTTTTTTTTTCTTTCTTTCATGACGGCAGCTAAGATTTGTTGGAAGGATGGGTCATTTTCTTAAATGTAGTCAACTTGAGCACCATCTTGAGAATCATATCTTTCCCGTTGTCAGACTGTGGTAAAACCCTTGATATGTTATCAAGCACGTTGTTGGGAAAAATTGTCTAGGATGTGCAAGTAATTAGTGAGTAATGGGCATTTTAATGATTTGGGCACCATCATGGAAAAAACACCTTTCCTGTGGTCTGACTGTGGTAGACTTGATATATTATTGAGCTCATCTGATACCACGAAAAAGAAAACGTCGAACCTTTTGTTGTAATTGGGGGGGTATGAGATTTTCTCCCCCACCACCACCACCACCACCAAGAAATGCTCTCATCTATCATATTCTCGATCAACTTATATTCAAGACTAAATGGTAATCATGTTGGCGTATCTTCAACTTCACTTGATGGGAACTTTCATTCAGGGCTAAAATTGCCTGATTGTTAATTCATAATACAAAATATTATATGCAATGGAGTCTTTCTGTTATCAAACAATCATTTGCTTTATTATAATGCTCATATACATCGGTGATGAACGAGTGGAATCTGTGGGAATCCCATGGGTGTTTACTACTAAGATATCAGCATTACTCTTGCATATATATTTCTGCAATAAAAATGCATTTTATTGAAGTGATTTATCGAATATATATAATGTGTATATTAACTGTAATAACATGCAAAAGCAAATAAGATTAACATATCTTATTGATTACTTTTGTCATGTCTATTCCTGTGGTCTACTACTACTATAATTTGATTTTCAGGCATCGGCCTTCTGTGGGAGGATGAATGATTGACTGTTATAATGAACGTTGAGTCTGTTTTGCTCCTATTGAAGTACAAGCACTCACTTCCATTCTTCTCCTTGTTCATTACACTGCAAGAGTAGGTGGGGAGGGAGAGGAGTAAATAATTATCAGGAAGCCCAACTGTCATACATACTAAAAAATAATAATAATAATGAGTTTGTCACCATAACCCAGTGAAAATGGCACATGGTTTACAGAATCTATTTCGTCCTGCATCTTCAGGGTACTCTGATTTGGAGAATAAGATAATTCCAGGTTGTTTTCAGCTTCTTCCATTGTATGATTAAGGGGTTCAATTTACTAGATAATTAGAATGGGAACTGGACCCTGTGTTTATGTCTTATGAATTATTACTTGAATTATTTTCATGACATTGGAGGATTTTTCAATTCAATCACACTCACTTTTGGAATTTTTATTCTCTGACAATGCTCTCGTTGAGAAGAAGTTTTATTTGTTTTTTTTTTTTGTTTTTTTCTCTTTAAACTGACTCCATATTCATTATTAGTTTGTTTGCTGGCTACTGAATCAAATTGTTTTCCTTTTTATATATTTTTATTCATTTATTCTGATTTAGTTGCTGCTTCTCTTCCTAGAGTTTAGTAAACTTTTGTGGAAGGTTGGGCAATGAGCTAAGGCAGTGTTCGTAAATGCCTTTTTTTTTTTTCGGGGACAGGTCTAGGAATTTTTTTATCACTTCTCCTGCATTATAGCTCTACGTACACAGCACAATATCTCCAGAAGTTCTCAACAAATCTGAGTGAAATTTGTGGAAGGGTAGGCAATGGGTCAATGGTGAAGTGTTCATATTTTCGGGTGGCTCCTGGAATTTTCCAAGGCCACCTCCCCTTTATCGTAGCTATATGTACAAAGCAAAATATCTTGAAAGGTTCTCTATGAATTTCAATGAAATTTTGTTGAATGGTAATCAGTACATATTGGGGGTGGATCCAGGAAAATTTTGAGTGTCACCTCCCCTTCATTGTAGCTATATTCCTTTGTGGAAAGGTATGCATAGCTGAGGAAGTGTTCAAATTTAGGGTTGGATCATTTCAATATGTACATTGTACAATATCACCAAAGGTTCTCAATGAAATTTTGTAGTTTGTGCAATGGGCTAACAAAGAAGTGTTTACATTGGAGGTTAGGAATTTTTCACGGTCTCCTCCACTGTATCATTGCTATACATACACAACACAATATCTCAAAGATTGCAGTTCAGTGAAATTTTGTGGTCTGATAGGCAATGGGCTGAAGAAGTGTTCAGATCTGGGGGCAGGGTCCTTTGTGAAAGCCTGGGCAATGGAATAGACTGCTGAAGAAATGTCCGCATTCTGTGTGGATCCAAGAATTTTTTAGTCCTCTTTAGTATCTTCATTGAAATGAATTGCAGTGAAGAGATCCTTTTTCTAAAACACTAATTTTATTTTTAAACTGTGAGGATTCTATTTACGATGTATATACTGCTCATTGGGACTCTCTCTTTGCGTCCATTGTACATAACTACAGCTTTGAAGTATTGTGATTAGTTCCCTTGACTTCGTTGGGAAAGCATTATTTCAAAACATGTATTTTGGGGAGAGTGGGGAATTCATTTATGATGTAACTGTACTGCAGAATTGGCCGTTCTCTTTCCATCTATCATGCCAAACTATGGCTATGAAGTATTCCAATGACTTTTTTTTTTACTTATTTTACTTTTTATTTTGGGTGAGGGTTCTAATTTTCTTACTATATTATACTGCACATATATATATATTTATTTGCCCACTATAAGACAGTTCATCATAGCTCTATTGACATCCCCTAATATAATGCAGTTAAACAGAAGAAATGACTTGACATGGAACCTAATGGCCTGCAAAGCAAGTAGTAGTAGTAATTAAGAATGTTATAAATCTGTTGGTTTGACCATTTAGTTAATCTTGAAAAATTCAAAAAATGAAATTTGTCACACTTCATTATTTCCGCAATCTACTTATTACATTTTGAAAAAAAAAAAAAAAATTCACACATGCATTCATGGCCGGTTCAAGCCTTTGAGACCCTTAACAGAATTTGAGAAATGTCCCTCCCCCAATAGGTCCTAAGCAGAATTTGAGAAAGCCCCTCCTCCCATAAGTCCTGAGCAGAATTTTAATTAAGGAATCCCCCTGTGTTTCTTAGGGGTCCTATGATGGACACGGCCCTAAACAGCCACCTGGTTCACTTATGCATTGGACAGACTTTGCACACACCCACACACTTGATATTTTTGATGCCAAATATAACTGTAATAAATGAATAGCAGAAGCTGCTGTGACAGCAGTTCATATGAAGTGAATGTCTTGTACATAAATGATCTACTGACAATGTTCTGTTTTTTTTATCTAGAAATAAATATACTTAAAGGAATCGGTATCTTCAGGAAATCGAATGTAGCTCAACAACTTTTTCATTTTATTGATTTTTTGACTACCACGTATATTTGTGTATATTGCATACCCCTAGTTATAAGCTATCAAATCGTGGTAGCAAGGGAGTATCTCTCATTTATAATATGCACTGACTTTTCAGAATTAGCATTGGCTAAATCCAACATTTTGTTCAACTTTTTTCTTTTTCTTTCTACTTTTTTACTGGTTTACATTGACTAAAAATAAAATTCTATGCAATTTACTTCACATTTTGAAACATGAAATTCGCCAAGTATTTAGAGATTTAGACTTTGTCCAAATTAACTGACGTGTTACAATAATATAACTTATTTCTATCATGCCATCCCGAATATTGCCCCACACTTGGTGGGGTGAGGGGATAACATTTTGTTCTTTTGTATAACCGGCACATTTAAGTTATAGATTTATAAATCATTTTCATTGTTTCAGCCTCTATCAATGAGTATAAATTATAATCAAATATCGCATTTCACTCCTTGTAAGACTGGAGCAGTCTATTACCTTCAGTCCAGGGGGTATTTTTTTTTTTAAATCCTAGTTGATGTTCTATTACTGGACATTATATAGATATCTTTGAATATTTTTGTAGTTTTACCATTTTCTCCATTGGCAGATCTATCATTAAAAAATGAATGATGCTTTCCTAATAGAAGCCTTTAATCTCTTCACTAACCCTAATTACTTATCACTAATTTTATAAAAGAGACATTCATGTAGTGTATCATTTTATTTGTTACATGACATATTGTAATCCATTATTATTGTGATTTTAAAAAAAATTTTTAAATCTCACAAGTTAGAGCCCCCCCCCCCCCTGCAGAAAATAGTTGAAATAGAAAGAGTGGCCTTGAGTTTATTAGGACTGTTAACTCCAGGGTACCCTTTTTTTGCTTATAGAATGCAAACACACAACCAGAAAACCCTCTATTCCCCTGGTAGAATCTCCACAAGCCCTCGTATAAAATTTCATTGGACTATATTTACGAAGTTATGCAATTGAATAAAAGGAGATGACTGATACCCATTGCGAAAGATACTCCTTGCAAAAAGCCAACAGACAAAAATCACTAGAAATTAAGTTTGAGCTGAATAGTTATGTAGTGTTTATATAATGGATATTCTCAGTAAGATTTTTGCTTTTGGGGGGGTGGAGGTTAATCAGGAGAGAAACTTACTAAAGTCTTATTCACATCATCTTTTCCATGTCTTACCCTCGTTATAGTTTCCAAGAACTTGGTAGTCTTTAGAGGGCCCTAAGCAGAATTTGATTTAGTAAGGGGGGCACTTGGGTGGCCACGGGGTCGTAAGCAATTACTTGGTTTGCTTATGTTAGAGCTGGCTCTGCTATGAACAAAAATACCAATGTCAATAGAATGTGCACAAGTATATGGATTGACCCGTTTTCTGTTCCTCTGTTTTTGTTTTTTTAACTGCATAAAATTTGGTTACTCAGAAAACAGACTAGTTAGGCTAGTATCAGAAAAACTCAGCCTCACACTGTTAGTACTAGTATATGAACCATTACATCATTTGATGGATATCAGAAGTGTACAACAACAGACACAGCTGATGGTTGCTATCGATACTATAAGTGATAAACATAGCAATGGAAATAAGAGAATCAAAAGATAGTTGAATGAAAAGGCTGATGCCATATGTGGCAGACGGCTTTATTTTTTTTTTCTTTTTCTTTTCTCCTGGATAAAGTGAAAGTAGTTTGTAAAACCTTTTTCATTGAAAGCCTTTTTCTTTCAAAGAAAGAAAAAATATCTTATTTTGTAAAAGTTACCATCCAATGATATTGCTATGTTTATTAACTGGTAATAGTTCTATAAATTAGTATGTTTTATGAAAGCCTTTCTTTTTCTTCTGACTCAAGCCACTCCTGTTTATAATAAGTTCATCTCTTGTGTTCATGAATCACTTGCCTCAAGTTCATGTGAACATGTGGTATATGAAATACTTATCCGATCAACATTTTATGCAGCAAATTTCATACTGCAAGGATTTCTGTCTGAAGCCCGAATAATGAAATCCTACTTTTTTATCATCGTTTATCTTCAGGTATATGATTGTTTGGTAATTTCAAAAATTAGAAACTGTCAACATAGGTTTCTCCAGTTTTTAACTGGTCTGGCTATATATGTATTGTGCATACAGGTTCTATTTGCAGTGACAGTTTTTTGCAAAATTGCTCAATTTGTGTCCGGCAGAATACACGCTTGTTTCTCAAATTCATACTTTTTTAGTGATCACTGCCCAGCAAAAGGCATTAGAAGTAACTTCTTCATTGAGCATCCCTTTTTTTGATTTCGTACTATCTTGATTAAGGAGAGGAGATGGGAGCCTTGTCTGCAGGTTCATAATAGTAGAAGTTATATTTCTAAACTAATCAGAGATGAATCACTATTCTACAAGTTGCTAAAACTTGATATATTGCCTTCAGTCTCCAAGATCTGGATTGTATTTCCAGTCATGTACCTTTTTACATCTCTTTTTTTACTCTTGTGATTATTTAGTCTCTATTTGATGTTACTTGCTTAGAACCTGTATGAAAAAATTGACTGGATTATTTACATATGGATAAATTATACAAGTATGTATTTTAGTATAAATGTACTTATGACAAATGAATACACATACCTTGAACAATTTTTTTTTTTTTTTTTTTTCAACAGTAGTAGTGATATTACCAGCTGTTACCTGCCTAAATTAGCAAACATGCAGAACAAAGATTTGTTTACCAACAGTAACTAATTTTGTTTGTAATACCCTGTTCATCTCTGTTTGCTT
The DNA here is from genome assembly GCA_963457665.1 of Thysanoteuthis rhombus. NCBI lineage: Eukaryota > Metazoa > Mollusca > Cephalopoda > Oegopsida > Thysanoteuthidae > Thysanoteuthis > Thysanoteuthis major. Next base: position 37,041,511 of record OY735239.1, read on the forward strand.
TAGCATGACAGAAAACCAACCAACGACGTGGCAGTAGCTTTTGTTATACAATAGTTCAGAGACCCTCTTTATTAGCAAGAGATACCTTTTGTTTTAGTCATTCTTGTTAGTCTTACAACCATTCATATATTGAACAAGAGAAACGAATATAATAAATGTCTTCACTAAATTTGAACGTATCCTCTATTTAAAAGCTAATCTGCTATTGTTACCTTTCCCGTTTCAAAATGGCTTTCACTTCAGTTGCAGGGTTAATGTTATTTTCGGCTGCTTTTTCAACACTAAATTTACTATCGGCACTTTCTACTCTGGTGCAGTGGTCATTTTGAAACGGGGATAGTCAGAATTGACAGCCAATCGGAACGAACCATTGTATTATGATATTGGATGTATTGTTTCACTTTGAATGGGCGGATGTCATGAGGGGAAAATGAATTAAATTCTGAATTTCCACCCAAAATACTCTCTCAGCGAATACATTGGGACTGAATATGCCAGAATACAAAGCTGACTTTTTAATTAAAAAGGAAAAAATTGCAAATATTACGCTGTGTCCATTGTATTGGTATTATGGTTTGATGTCCATCTACTGGAGCTCAGTGTGGACAGTTGTAGGGCTTGTATGAGTTGCAGTGAGCAATAGTTTTCTAAAAACCATTTGTCTTATCGTCCAGTATGTATGGTATCTGTTTAGAAATGCTTCCTCACTGGCCTTCAATCTTTTGAAGGAGATAATTTAAGTAAAGACTAATCTCCCTGTGTTGAAATTTCAATTGTATGTTAAGTGCTGCTCTTTCACTGTCATTGGTCGGCTAATTCGAGCATCTTACATTTTACATTTCAAACGGAAGGAGAGTCACTCCCAAACTCTTCAATGTGTTTAAAACCTTGAATTTTTTTTTCAATAAAGGAAGCATTGTCAATCCTCATTAATTTTTTACTAGTATTTCCTTGATCTTAACTTCAGTTGCTTTTTATCAAAACTACTTGAACTTTTATTATGTAGCCAAAAACCAATCCTTTATTTCGGATTCATGCTGTCTTCTAATGGCCATAGTATTTGTTCCTTTGTTTCTCTTCAGCATCACTTCACAGGTGCTGTACTGACTTCTAAGTCTTAGTCATCTTGAATGTAAATGTTAATTTTTAACACTCTGAAGGTGATTTAGTTCAAAAAGTGTCTTGCCACTGAAGTTCATTTAGATTGCCAAACGAAAGTGTATGTGAATTTTGTGGTTTTCTCACACCAATGTCAGTCATACATGAACAGACACACAGAAGGCTGACCAAGTTACTTGGTGCACAAAATCTTGATACCCTTGAAAAAGAATGTGGAGCGCTAAAGGTTGATAAACTTCACCAAATTGGTTGCTATCCATTCCTCATCTGCTGGTCTAGTCACAACAGGATCAGTATTTGATTTAGTGATGCCAAAGTCTTTTACCAAATCGGCAATAAATACCTGACCCCACATTCCAACATGACTCCATTCTGCTTAAAACTCTACCATTTCATCGCAATTAAAGAAATCTGTGAGTCTTGCAAATACTTGATAACTGGCCATCGTACAAAGTTGACATTTGCCAAGTATATTAGTCAACAGTACAGTGTCGAGTTCAAAGTTTGTTTTTTTTTATCAGTAATTTTTCGCCAAATCTAATTTTTAAAAAAAGAAATAAAATTTCATATTTTCCTACAAATTATCACCTATGACTTCGCTCCTTAAAATTATCTGAATTCAGATATTTATATCTAAGTCTGAAATGTTGAAGAAAAGTAACCAAAATACATTGAAGCCATATCTTTACTTGACAGACAGACCAACTGTCTTTATAGTATTTCATTTTTTGCTGCTTCTGATCAAAAGTAAAAGGCATTTGTTACACTAAGACAACTGTGGCACAGGGCTGCATTTCTAGAGCACTCTGTAAAGACCTTGTTTTTGGTTGGTCACAAGACTAGCATATTAACCATTACCCAACCACAACTGTTCCTTGACAAACCGAACCTTTTTATCTCTACTTTTGGGGTCTGACTTATCCAATCATTCCACTTCCTCTTCAAGAGTATTAATTACTTGTTATGGGGCACAAGTCATCACCACTGATATATATCACTGATAAATTATTTCCTCAATTCTATGTAAACCCTAAAACAGAGACCAATATCTGTGGCCTCCACAGAAACCCATCTGATATTTACAAGAATCTTAAACATTCTGAGAATTTTATCTGAATGAAAAAGGTGCCAGATCCCAAGTTTCATACTTGATGGTGCATCTGTAGTTAACATATCTAGATTTTTCTGTGCCTTAAGTAAGAACAGTGGTCGGCAACTTTTTTTGTCTTCGCAAGCCAGATCGTCTATTAATGAGTTGATGGTAGACCAGATAAATGCTATAAAAAGCCTGAAATATATATTATCCATTAGGATGATTTTACTTGTATTCTGCCTCAAATCTATGAATAACAATAATGCTTGCTAGAAAATCAATTGTGTTTAACCAAGAATGCCAATTAGAAATCAAAGAGCTCAATTTAGTTGCAATTTATTTCTATCAAAGCATCTTTTGAATCTATAAAAGATGCAAAGGATCTTTGAAACATAACAAGTAAGTGTAACATCCCAATATTTGCTTGTGGACCAGTAAAGATGCCTTTGCGGGCTGGATCTGACCCATGGGCCATTGGTTGCCTACCCCTGACTTGAAACAAACACTGAACTAACTTCATTCCTATTTATTGGAGGAGGCTTATAAACAATAAGAAGAAGAAAAAAAGCTGTATCTCTTTACGCCAGAAACTTGATGAGTCAACACTTAGTCCAGAATAACACAAAACCTGGGAAGGAGATGGGTGCTTGTAAAACATTCCATAATACATTTCCTAATGAGCAGGCCAGCACTATTATTATGCTAATGAGGTATCTCAATTAACCAGTGTATTAATGGGTTGATATATTTTAAGCTTTCTTCTTTGATTTGACTGAATTGGAGACTATCTAAACTTTGTGAATGTCTCTCTTTGTCTCGTCTGACCAATCTATTATATCCAAACTAGTTTACTTACCCAAACCGTCGAAAAATGACTGCAGTATTAAGTCATTTTGCAATTGCATTGTAATTGGGTGGGGGGGATGAAAAACAGTTACTCTGCATTTTCTTGTCAATATTCAACCAGATTGAATCTGGGTTTTTTTTTTTACCTATTTGCAAAATTTTTTTTTTTTTAAATGAGGGAGACCATTCTATAATTTGCATTTAATAGTTGTATCCCTTGACAAATGTTGCAGACAAAAATATTGACCTAATATTGCATATTATGAGTATAAACTTGATTCAGTCTTTAAAGAGAGATATCTCTTTGATCACGTTGTAAACTAAGCTAAATTATATCAATTCTTTGTTTTTTCATTTATTTTTTTTTTTATTTATTTATTTTTTGTTTCAACCGTGACAAAAGTCTGTTGAAGTTTAAATGAATGGCAGAAATTTCTTATCAAGACCCATTTCGAATAGGTTTCAAACAGTGTATGTATAGAATTAAGTTACCTGAAAGGTGGATAAAGAGATAGTGTTTATAAGAAAGTAAGAAAGCTGTCCTCTTTATAGGTTAGGGGATAATTAAAAAGTGTTGGTCAAGATAGGTATGATAGTGAGCAGAGAAATAGGAATATTTTATTCTCTTTTACGACACTACATCAATTTATTTTTCTTTGCAAATTTTCAAGATAAAAATATAGAAATTCTAGAAAGAAAGGAAGCAGACATTGGAATAGTTTATAAGTATTGTATGTATACACTTCATATATACATATCTATAACATTTCAATTTTCGAATGAATTTTATTGCATTCCATTAATTTTTGGTTCAATTTTTGATGTATTGATTATTTTTGTTGAAGATATCTTAACTGGGATTAACTTGAAAAATCAATTGCAAACAAAAAGGTTTATTACAGAAATAAATGTTGACAAACATTGCCAAATGCTGTCATGAATTGTTTGGTTTATATAACGTCACAGAATTTGTTCTTTTCCTTGTTATTAGAGGAAGTATTATAAATCATGTTATAACTACTTTTTACCTTCATCTTGAAGTAACATGACTGAAGATGAAGGATAGATATAAGTGTTTTTTGTACTTCTGTCTCCCATTAGAATCTTGTTAGTTCAGTTGATAAAGGAGGCCAGGCTAAACAGTGCTTCCCTTTGGGGATGCAGGTTCGAATCCTACCTAATTCTATTTTCACTGAGAAATCAGCCTCAGCAAAAAAAAAAAAACTAATTTAAAGCAACCAATAGATAGGGATCGAGGTATAAAAATTTAAAAATAATAATGACCTTTTTTTTCTTTTTTTCATTTTTCTTTTGTTTTTTTGTTTGTTTTTGTTTTTTTGTTTTTTTTCACCTTTTAAAATACCTCTTGTATTGACTTGAGCTTCATAACAATGTCTTGAGGTGAAAAACAAGAAAAACAGTTAATTTTCAGGTTTGTTAGCATTTCCTGTGTCACCTAAAAATAGACCTGAAAGGAGAGGTATCATTTTGGGTGTATTACTCATAACATTAATTACTGAAGCTACGACTCTGTTATGTCTGCTTCTTGCATTTTGTTTCTCCTTAGATCGACTGAATAGCCAAAAAAAAAGTTACTCTACGTAACTACGTAATGTTATTCACTCCCCCCTTTTGGTTTAGGATATTATCTATAGTTGATATGGAAGAGTTGCGCCCCTTACAATCTTTCATATATTATGATGCAGGTGGCAATGGGAAGTAATAGTCAGACATGTTGTATTGTGAGGTATAAGAATGGGGGCAATGAATGACTTTTCAAGTGGAATTGAATCCTGTGATGTTAATAACTATTTGTCTTTGTTAAGCAATATTTCTTTTATGGTTAGTAAGAAAGACTCTGCATCAGTGCTACTCAAAGTTCAGTTTGTATACCCATGTCAGCACATGAACCCTAGGCTACCAGTCCACTGATCATTTTCACATCTTAATTTATATTTAAGGTATTCATTACTAGATGACGTTCTTCGCTACGCTTAGGCATTATTTTTCAATAGAGAAACTACATCAAACTTCCATAACACCTAAATGATGTAGCTTTGTTACATTAATCTCCTAGACTTGAAAAATTTCTTTTCAATATCTAATCTGCACATTATTACTTATCATCTGAAAGAAAAAACATTTCAGAATACAGATTACATAGCAGTAGACATTTAATACAAATTTTCAATTAATACTTTACTAGTTATGTACAAATAATTTGGCACTAGTCCTATTATAAGGATATTTGGAGGACTACCACTCACTTGAAACCTTCACCCTTTATTCATGGGCTGAGGTACAAATCTGCTTTTGTTGGCCTTGTATATCAATATAAGTATATTATTTATTCATGAGAAGACTCACCACCCTACCTTTCATTTCCAGATTGGTAATGAAATTTCTATATTAAACATATCTGTGCAAATGAACATTTGTTTCTATTCTAAGTGATTGTATTTTGGATCATCTCCAGATGCCATATCAGAATTAACAGATATCTATTTGGATGGTATACCAATCTAAATCTGTCTGCTCAGAATTGATATCTAAAAAAAAATACCTGGGAATATTCCAAAGGTATAGGTAAAATTCTTAGTTTTAAAACCTTAGTTATTGATTTCAAATAAACTAATACACATCAAAAAGTATTTAGTTTTGTTTACTCATTGCACACTTTTCTTTGTAAAAGTTGGAGACAACTTAGGATGCTTGTTAGCAAAAGGAAAAAAAAAAACATGAGATTGGACATCACTAGCTACGGTTTAGTTGTGTATATTCCCCCATGCCTCTAGTGTAACGCTTTATTTCCATTCTTTCAAATGATTCAAGCATTTGACAATCAAAAAATAATTTTTATCATATCAAGTATTGTAAACCATTATTAGTACTTTTGACTACTATTTACTTGCTGTCATTCATTATTTTTTTTGCCTCTATACATTTACTTTCATCTTCATTGATGTTAGTTTTTATTGCAAACTAAAGGCTGGTTTCCTTTCAGCAGTTTGTATATAAATTAACAGCATGGATTGGAATAAAGAATAAGGTCCAGGGGAGAATCAAACTCTCCACCATCTATGCCAGAGGCTGGCTTGTTTAACGCACAGTCATTTTTACCACTGAACTACTGGAACTCTGTAGCAAGTGTGGGTCCATATCGAACCCTTGAACTCGCTCACTATCCCGGTCTATTCTTCGCCATATCTATTAACTGGTAGTTGAATGTCTGAATTTCAATTGTGGTCTATTTTTCTATTTTTTTCTTTATTCAGATGAAGTAAATAGTTGCAAAATATTAATAATTTACAATATTTCATCTAATAAAATGAATGTAGATAAATTAGAATTGGAAAAAAAATGTATGAAGGAAAATAGTCAAAATCAATAACTGTTTTCTTCTACTCTGGATACTAATTCTATTGTTTGTTTCTTGTTTCAGGTGTGAGCTGTGATTCCTGTTTGAAGAGCAACTTTCGTGGCAAAAGATACAAATGTCTTGTCTGCTATGATTATGATCTCTGTGCAAATTGTTATGAGGCAGGTGCAACTACAACCAGACACTCTAATGATCACCCAGTCCAGTGTATACTGACAAAGGCAGATTTTGGTAAGACTTTCTCTTTATTTCTTGAAGCTCTTATAATGTTCTGTCTTGAAAGTGTCCTACTATTCAACCCTTTAAGCACTGCAATCCCAAAATTGCACCCCCCATTCTGTCAGTGTATATATATATATATATATATATATATATATATATATATAATCCTGAAGTAAATATCGCAGTGGTTCTGTTCAGACTTTTGCTATAATTTTGGAGTAAAGTGCGGGGGGGGGTGTAAAGTAGTAAGAGGGTTGTACTAAAACCACCACTTAATGTTATCAGATGCAAATTTGATAATTTTTTTTTTTTTTTTTTAATATACTAATCTTCCTGTATCTTTGAAGCAACTTTCTATCATAAACCATTCTCTCTCTATAGCCCATCAAGTTTACGGAATTGTCATCAAAAAGTTAGTTCTTAAAGGGTTATTTACAAAAAAATAGCCTGCATAAAGCAGTCATACCTTGAACCCTTCAGTCTACCCTACTGGAGACCTCAAACCTTTATCTGGGTGTCCTTTCCACTCAAAACAGTCTGCAAAGTCCTCTTTCAGGACCGCCATCAGCTGCCTCCTCATCTTCTTAATCCCCTAATCTCATCCATGATCTGAAATCTCTTGGAGATAAACTGGAGATTGCAAGGAGCCTTATCTGGACTCCAGAGCAGCTGACAAACCTAGGTTATGTGATGTTTTGTTTGAAAGCCCTGCACAAGATATGAAGAATGGGTAGAATTGTTAATTGTGGATATGAAGGACTAACAGTACACAAGCTCACTGTAAGGCACCCCACTACTGACTAAGTTACCCAACAGGAGAGTCGGTCAACACATATGCAGTAAGGTCCCGTTAGATTGATTATCGAGTTGAATCAAGCCCACACAACCAGTTCTCGAGTTATCAAGAATGGCAGTTATCGAGTTGAATCAAGCCCACACAACCAGTTCTCGAGTTATCAAGAATGGCAGATTAAATTCCAGACAAACCTCATACTAAAAAAAATTATACTTGGTATTAAACAAACAGCTATTCCTCATTCATTAATTTCACAACTCTACCAAACTTATTTGATTAAGTCCTTATTAGAGAGGTCATTATGACCTAGTGGTTGTTTTTGTTTTGTTTTTGTTTCTTTTTTGTTTTTTTAGTGGGGACATAGTGGAATTTTATTTCTAATAATTAAATTATAGAATCAATGTTATCCTTTGGAAATACCTTTTTGAGATACTCCTCCATATATTTGGTATGACTATTTGATAACAAGACTAAGCTTATATAAGTCAAACCATGTTATATTCATGAAAAACATCATTTCTTCATTTGGATGAATAATACAGTGTATGCTATGAGACATGGTTTACAAGGATATCTGGAGGACTACTGCTTACTTTAACTCTGACCCATTATTCTTGGTATAAGTTCAAATCTGCTTTTGTTGGCCTTATATAGTTATCAATTATGAGAATATTCCCCAAGAAGGTGCCTACTTTTCATTTTCGGATTATCAATGAAATTGGTACATCAAAACATTTCTGTGCAAATGAAACATTTGCGTCTTTTTCAAGTGGATCTGTCAAACCATAGGGTATACATTGACCAATGGGCAACCATAAACAACACCTGAAAATTTCAATCCACCCACTTTAGTTCGCTTATACACATCACTTGGAGTAGACATGTTTTTCTGACTTGTTGAAAATTATCTGTTCAAAAATCCAGCTGCACATCAATAAGAAACTTTTGGTGATATTGAACAAAACAGCTACAGAATCTTTTTGTATGCTAACTGAAGTTTATTGGGAACAAGGCATGTCCCATGCATGTGTGTTCCATTGGCACAAGAGATTTTGTGAATGTCTAGGGGTTTTGGAAGATGATGAATGTTGTGGACTTCCGTGCATTATAAGGAACGTCTTTCCATCAATGGAGACCATTTCTGTAATTATTCTGATGCTGAGTCTTTGATCATGTTGAATGAATTGTTAAAAAAAAATGAACATTCTCACCAGTTCCACTCTGGTATCCTTTTCCTTTTTTTTTTTTTTCCCACCCTCCCCTGCCAAGACATCATGGGTAAGTGTGGTTGAGTAAGACCTCATCCATTAACCCTTATGTGCAGGGATTCACATTGTCCAAAATGGTTGATCTAAAGATATAATTCTGGAATGCTAGAAGAAAAATAAGATCCCAACTTCAAGGGCATTCTAGCAAAATACGAATGGCACACAAGGATGCATTAAATGATGGTGATCAACCAACTTGGGAAGGAGAAAGAGAACGGATTGCCTTTTAGCCCGATCAATACATCACAAGCCTCTCCAACAGAACATATGATAATGCTTTACATATATAAAGAAGGCTATGACCAAGAAAAGCTTCAGTTGGTATTCTGTTTAACACAAGAAGCGCTAATGACAAACTATTTTTCCGTTTGGGGGTGGGAGTATCCTTCCCAAGTTTAATTACTAAAAATCTAATCAGCGTAATATGGTCATCACCCTTGCCAATTAACTCATTGGTTTCAATGGCCCACAAACTGACTGCTAGAAATTTGTTTTTGTTTTGTTTCAAATCACACTATGTCAGTGGACAATCAGTGGGGTGATGTGGCTGTAGTTTCTGCAACAAGTAGGTTTTATAGGGCAGAGTTGCTAGCCTCATGGTCAACCCTCTGTACTATAACCACATGGAAAACACATTCGCACATGAAACAAAACTCCCAGGAAAAGCCATTGTGAATTGAAGTTTGTTAAAATCACAAGATGAAAACAATATGCAAAAACAACTGCCAAACAAAGAATTGACTTGGGATATGAAAGTTCAAACCAGACAGAGACTTCGAAAGGAGAATTTTCACTAAGAACTTCAGGGATGAGCATCACGTATCTAGAATCTACTATCATTCATAGTTAGGTTGTGCCAGGAGCAGAAAGAGAGATCTGCATGTGGCCTGTGTCTTCCTCCAACTTCCTACTACAATTCAAATTCTCTGCTGCTGCTACTGTCATCATGGCATCTTCATTTAGAGAGTCAACCAATGAGTAGAGAGTGCTACTGTCAAAGTATAAGCTGATTGGTGAGGCAAGTCAAAACTCATCACAAGGAAGGCAGCGATTGGCCAATCTATCCCAAAACTAATTCCTGCTAAAACTATTGGTTTATTTTCCCTTGTTCCAACATGTTTCACTGCACGTCCTCCTTTCACCAGGCTAAAGTTAGACTGCCTCACTGGGCTAAACAGCTGTAACTGTCTTATTTACCCATAGCTGGAGGGTAGAAATGGATTCAAGCCTTTCTCAAGGCAAAACTTCAACTGGATTCGTCAATTTCTTTTTCCATTAGCTCCTTGGTAAATTGGGGTATTGTTTTGAATTAGTCTAAAATGACTTGAAAATTCTCTGAAAGTACATTCAGCCAGAATATTATCTTCTTCAGTGATAGGCAATCATTTTATCAGGGTGTGTTGAATTTTAAATTTTTTTAAAAATTATTCTTTTAGTGCCATTTGCTCTATATATATCTTAGTTTGAGGTTTAGGTAAATGTTTATGGCCTATTTTTCTAATAGATGTATAAAACAAGGTATTGAATTGAATAAGACTTGAAATTTTAAAATCTACTTATAAAACTAAGATAATGAAATTTCAAAAATCTGTTGTTTTTCTCTCTCAAAGTCCATTGTATGTCACTTAAAACTCTGTGGTGTATCACTGCTGACCTGCATGTCATAGGTTCACCATCACTGGTCTACTTGATGAAAAGAATTTTTCCTTTTTTTCTTTTAATGCATATTGAATAAAAAATGCAATTAGACTTCTATTCAGGACACTTATTTTTGCCCAACTCTCATCCAAGTTGGAATTGATTTCATTTTTTCACCTTCCATAACACGAGTAACAAAAAGTATCCTCAATAAATTTAAGGGAGTAAATTCTTTACTTTGTTTATCACGTCACATCATACCAAACCTGCATGAGAAGATTAATATTTCCCTACCATGATTTAAATTCGGGACCATGTAATTGGAAGGCGTCTCTTGTCACCAACCATGCTAAATTGACAAGTCACATACCTACAAATTTATTTATTGTATATGCTATACAAAAGAACTAATCATTGGAGTACTGTGCACACATCTGGAGAGGCTCCTTTAACCAGGCACTTACCACCCTCGGTAGAGAAGAGAAGGGAATGCATAATGAGCTTTTTCCCCACACTCCAACCACTGTCGTCATCATGTTGTAAGTTTGGCACTTTTTGACCATGTCTTCCCTGGAAGGTGTTCAGACAAACTACATTCCCCCTAGTCATTCCTGTCAGGGTATTTACAGTTAAAACTCTATCAGCAATTGAGGCACCTCTATACTTTTTTGATATATCATGGACTTATTGCGAGTTGTATACAAATGTCAGATATTTTTGAAAAGAAGCTGTGAGGAATAACTTCACTTCTGAATATTTTCACAAGCACAACCTCAACATTTTTAAATCACGGGTAACCAGTGCCTTACCCAATAATAAAGAGGACAGCTCTGATCCCAAAACCAGGAAGAGGATTCACCTTAAGATTGTTTAACGTCCATCCTGCAGCCAAGCTGATGCAAGAATTATTGTTCTCTGCTTTCCAATGGACTACATCAGCAAGGTCAAGCGGGGAATTCTAACTGGGCATCCCTGGATTTCCATACACTTAATCCATGAATACTTTGCCCAGACATGTGCCTTGAAGGTGATGTTCCATTGTCTGCAAAGACAAAATGGAGGCCATTGTGGTATTCCAGTAAAAAGGAGTATTTGTGACCATCTGTGCATTGAGTATCTTTTCTGTGACTGGCGATTTTTTTTTTTTTTTTTTTTTTTTTTTTTTTTTTTTTTTTTAATTTTTTAACTCTGTTGTGTCTAAGAATATCTGACATACTGAATGAAGACCCATTACAATGTGGAAGTCAGGGTCCATAATTTTCTCCTGCATCATGAGTGAGTCTGCGTTGTAGCAAAGTTTCCCTCCCTCCCAACTTCTTCCAGACCATCTTATGCAGAAATGGAAAGAAAACCGTAGGTGTTGGATGAGGCCAGTCCAGTAGGATGACAGAAATAAATATAAGTTAGACCCTTTGCCCTGTTGCTAAGAAGATTACTAATTCATTTCCTTTTTACTGTTGGCATAAACCGATTGAGTGTTTTTGACTATTTTTTGTATCTTTTAGGCAGTTTTTGACTATTTTTGAAAATTAAGCTCCTTTTGGCAGTCAAATTAGTGCAAAAATTTTTTTTTTTTGTGTTGGCAACACTAACCTGATTTCCCTCTTTAGTTTCAATATGTCTGTGCATAACATTGCTTAGGGCTCATTATATTTCTGTATTAATCGATTATTTTGAAAGCCAAATTTAACGTTATTGAAAATTAAGGTTTATGCTCAAACCGCGTAATAATTGGTCTAGAGTATAATTTTTCACAAAGGTATCTGAATTGCTCTTTGAAAGTAAACATTGAATATTTTCTGCCTAAATCTCCCTCTCCCTCTTCTGATAAGCATTTCATTTAAGAATCTTTTTTTTCCTCCCTTTTCTCTTTCAGAATTGTATTATGGGGGAGAAGCATTGCCTGCCGAGCAGGCACAGTCTTTCACTTGTCCATATTGTGGCAAAATGGGGTTTACAGAAGTAACTTTACAGGAGCATGTCACATCAGAGCATGCAGATGCCTCTACAGAAGTAGTAAGTATGCTTTTTTTTCTAAATTGAACATTATTCCATTTGCTGAGCATTGCTTTCTTGGTGTAGGGATATGTTTTTTGTTTTTTTGTCTTTGATTTGTTTTTTGTTCTTAGCACACATCCAATATTGGGGTCAAATGATTAAAACAAGTTATTCCTCTTGAATGATTTTTAATTTTAAAGGCATAGACAAAAATGACCCCTTTATGAAACACAATTTTGATTGGGGGGGGGGGTAGAAAAAAGAATTATGATTCAATGTAAAAATCTATTCAATAAGTTTGCGGTGCCAGAAAAAGGATATCATTTTGCTGCAAATAAGGGTCTAAGAATCCCAAAATAGCTAGTGTTTCCTCATAAAAATTGTTCATCAGCACTAAATGTTTCTTTTGGGTTAATTTATGTCTCAGAGATCAAGGCTGACTAAAAACAGTAATATTCGATTGTGATTTGTAAGATGAGGCTAGAAAATAAAAGATTTAAAGTGTATACCAATTGAAAAAAAAAGAGGTGAAAATATAGTTCATTGCAAATGAATTTTCTTTCATTTAAAACTTTTCGACAAATTTTTTAAATGAATTTCAAAATGAAAAAGAAAATAAATTGAAATTCAAGAGAAAGATTTCAAAATTGAAATTTCATTGGAGATTCTTCTTTTTTCTTTTTTCTTTTTCCTTTTCCTTTTTCTTTCTTTCTTTTTCTTTCTTTCTTTTTCTTTCTTTCTTTTTCTTTCTTTCTTTTTCTTTCTTTCTTTTTCTTTCTTTCTTTTTCTTTCTTTCTTTTTCTTTCTTTCTTTTTCTTTCTTTCTTTTTCTTTCTTTCTTTTTCTTTCTTTCTTTTTCTTTCTTTCTTTTTCTTTCTTTCTTTTTCTTTCTTTCTTTTTCTTTCTTTCTTTTTCTTTCTTTCTTTTTCTTTCTTTCTTTTTCTTTCTTTCTTTTTCTTTCTTTCTTTTTCTTTCTTTCTTTTTCTTTCTTTCTTTTTCTTTCTTTCTTTTTCTTTCTTTCTTTTTCTTTCTTTCTTTTTCTTTCTTTCTTTTTCTTTCTTTCTTTTTCTTTCTTTCTTTTTCTTTCTTTCTTTTTCTTTCTTTCTTTTTCTTTCTTTCTTTTTCTTTCTTTCTTTTTCTTTCTTTCTTTTTCTTTCTTTCTTTTTCTTTCTTTCTTTTTCTTTCTTTCTTTTTCTTTCTTTCTTTTTCTTTCTTTCTTTTTCTTTCTTTCTTTTTCTTTCTTTCTTTTTCTTTCTTTCTTTTTCTTTCTTTCTTTTTCTTTCTTTCTTTTTCTTTCTTTCTTTTTCTTTCTTTCTTTTTCTTTCTTTCTTTTTCTTTCTTTCTTTTTCTTTCTTTCTTTTTCTTTCTTTCTTTTCTTTCTTTCTTTTTCTTTCTTTCTTTTTCTTTCTTTCTTTTTCTTTCTTTCTTTTTCTTTCTTTCTTTTTCTTTCTTTCTTTTTCTTTCTTTCTTTTTCTTTCTTTCTTTTTCTTTCTTTCTTTTTCTTTCTTTCTTTTTCTTTCTTTCTTTTTCTTTCTTTCTTTTTCTTTCTTTCTTTTTCTTTCTTTCTTTTTCTTTCTTTCTTTTTCTTTCTTTCTTTTTCTTTCTTTCTTTTTCTTTCTTTCTTTTTCTTTCTTTCTTTTTCTTTCTTTCTTTTTCTTTCTTTCTTTTTCTTTCTTTCTTTTTCTTTCTTTCTTTTTCTTTCTTTCTTTTTCTTTCTTTCTTTCTTTTTCAAACTTTAAGGGGAATACAAAAAAGATGCCACTCTTATATGTGTACCTTTCTCTTGATCAAATGTATATGTTTTAAAAGGTCTGTTTACGATTTGCATTTGAAAGAAAGACCAGGAAAGCTACTAGGTGACCTATTAAATTTTGAGTAATACTTCTTTCATGGTTGCTTTTCATTGCAACTATGTAAATACCACTCCAAAACTAATGGTTAATAATGCTTCATCTAATAAATATAAACCCAGTTGATATTACTTGTACAACTAGTTTACATGAAAATAAAGGCAAATATGGTACCTTGTGATGTAGAGGGAGGATAAGTTTAAGAGTTTGACCCAAATTTTTTGCCAGCTTTCATAGCTGTTAGTAGCACAGTTGCTATACATAGGCAGGCTTAACATGATAAAAGCAAGTTTGAGTCTTGCTTATTTGTTTTTATTTCATTTTTTTCATTTCAATTAATGCTGTTTTCTTCCTGCTATAGATTGTTGATAGAGTATTTGCAGTGAAAAGTGACTAAAATTGAGATTTTCCACTCTTTAACTTACAAACAATAAAATTTAGAAAAATAGAGCAAAACTATCATTTTTGCAATGGTGTCCAACAAATCGTTGCTTTATGGGAAAAAAGTTCTAACACTATACAGTCTTATTCAATTGATACGAAATTTGAACCAGAAAGAAAAAAAAAATAAAGAAAAATTGTCCCCAAAAACTTTCATAATTCTTATTGATTGATTTTAATGGAAGTTTATGTAAGTATTTATAATGAAATCGGTAAAATGAATTTTTCATTTATAACAAAAAAAACAAGCCTTTCTGATTACTTTCATTTTTTCATTCGTTTTGATTCGCAAGACCTGAAAAGCATGATTCTGACCTCTTCCAAGAGAGGGTGCTAGTCTTGCTATAGACAAGTTTTTTTTTTTAATCGCTAAACTATGTATGAAACGTGTAGGAGTGGGTATCTGGATCATCTGGTTAATTAAATATCGACAGGATTAGCATGATTAAACGAGTTAGGGTGATTATTGATTTGTCAAGTTCACTGTTAATACAAGTAAATCTGAATACAATAAACAAAGGATGTAGTAATGCTAATGTGTCAATTTTTGTAAAACTCTAAAATTGGAGGTGAACTTTTTCTCTCCCCCCCCCCACCATAACAAGAGCAAGAACCATAATTAAAATCCTTACCAAAATTAGAGGTGTTCATCAATATGTAAAATTCACTTCCTCCCCTACTGTGATTTGAACATTTATACTATACAGAAGATAATCATCTTCAGTCTTGCTTTATTCATGGGGAATTTCTGCATAAATGAATACATCGCTTAAATTCGATTCCATAGCCTGGAGGTAGAATATCGGAAGTGAAGGTTTCAATCCTGCCTCACGGTACTGGATGGGATAATGGAAAGTCTATAGCCACACTGGAGAGATGTAATACATCGAAACAGCTGTCAGTGGATGACACAATAATTGATGCTCCTCTATTCAGGGTTGAGCACTCTTTAAGTGAGGTAACTCATCCATTGTAACCTTATATATATATATGCATGCTTTGTGTCTAGGTGACAGTTTTTTTTTTGTTCAGTCTAAAAATAAACCTCTTCAATTTAAAATGTATTGGAAAATTTGTAATTTTTTTTTTTTTTTTTTTTTTTTTTTTTTTTTCCTGTATTTCCCAGCCTCAAGGATAAACTTTTATTTTGACTTGCAAGAAAGTTATTTTGGTAGGGGAGTAAATTTTTGCTTGTAAGGATGCAGGGTATATTCTTTTTTGCTTCATTTCCAGGGCGCGTTTGAGTGTGTAGTGTCTTCGACATTAAGGAATATGATAATTGAAATGTGGTACACATTTAAAAAAAATTTTTTAAATACATCAAATTTTCCCCTCTGTTGCCATTACGCTTTGCAACTTTTTTTCTATTTTAAATTTTTTTTTTTTTTTCAATTGTTCCATGGTAATAAGTTATTTTTATAATTGTTTATGTGTAAAATGTATAGAAAATATCAATAATTCCCTCTTGACTGCTTTTGCAACCAGGACTGATAATTTGAAATCCATATATTTTCGCGATGTGTAAATCTGTACATGTTCTATCACACATAGTGAGATGCAATTGGCGTCGTCAATAATGTTACTTTACAAGGGAATCAGCAATTTCAAATTCTAGTCAGTGTTAATGTTCACTTGGGAGAGGCATGAATCCATCTCTTCTTTGGCAGCTCCTACTGCCTAACTGATGCCAGACATGTTGTTCTTTGCTTTTCTCTGGATTACATCAGCGAGGCCAAGAAAGGGATCCTGACAACTATCCACCTAGGAGGGGGAATATTGTATTGTCTGTAGAAACAAAACAGAGGCCATTCATTCAAACCGATTAAGTGAGAAAAACAATTGCATACGAACATCAATGACCTGGTCACATTACCAAGTTTGAAAGGAATAATAGCTATCATCTATACTTTTTATAAATAAGCAATCAGAAAATAATACTCCCTCTGAGGGCTGGGCATTATGGACAAAAATTCATCTTCCAGTATCATCCGACAGAATACCGATATACAATATGTCCTGGTAACTACTTGCGAGTCAAAGCCTCAATGAGATTTTGCAAAAACTTCTATTGGAACGAACTGAAATCAAGATTACAATAAATAGAGAAAATTTTTAAAAAAATAAGCATATCTTTGACTATGCTGTTCCTTCAACTATGAGAATAACACAAAACCCCTTGCCAATAAGAGAATTAAAATGTGGATAGAATAAAGCGTAATTTTTAGTGAAGTAGACTGTTCAAAGGAAAGAAGGATGTGTTTGGCATGCATGCGCAGGGGGAGTGGGGGAGGTGAGACTGCAATTAGGATAGGGATAGGCAAGCCCGGGTGGTGGGGTGCAAAAAAGTTGCTAGATCTAGCTAGCTCTAAAAAATGTGAACGGTATTGCTCAATTGAAAGAATGCTGGTTTCTTGTAAAGTCAATGTACTGCCCAGCTCTACGGGGGGGGGGATGCAGTGATATCAACTTGTTGAATATCAATCATTTGTAATATTTTCTTTCCCTTTTCAGGTTTGTCCAATATGTGCTGCATTGCCTGGTGGGGATCCTAACCATGTGACCGATGATTTTTCTGCACATCTCACATTAGAACATAGAACATCAAGGGAATTCATATCCTTTTTGACTTTCACAAGTGATATTATTCACTTGTTCAGAAATTCATTGCTTTTTATGTCATTTTTATCAAACTCCTTCTCTGAAGTTGATTTTAATTTCCCCTGGTAACAACGATGACCACAACAACAACGACCCTCACCGCCAAAATTAGAACCCTTCAAGGCCTACTTGGGAGGCTGAAATTTGGCATGCAGCCTTATTTCAACCCTGCTAGAAAAATTAAGAAGAAAGAGTTACCTACCCCCCCCCCACCTCACAACTTTTTTTTTTTTTTTTTTTTTGTTTGTTTCTCTCCTCCAGCTTACATTTAGAATGCCTCAAATTATTATGTGAAATTTATCTTGAAAAATCTGTCAATGTTATTTTATCTCGTCCCCTTGCAGCAAGTATTTATACAGAACTATTTTCAAACCTTATTAGTTGAGTCAGTTAAGCTTCATTCAGTGGCATTTGACCCTGAAGCTGCCAGTTTAGTAACTTAAAGAAAATCTTTGTGGCTACATCTTACATCGGATGGGGCAAAAGGTGGAAGAAACTTAGTTTGTATCATGTCAATGCTGTGGATATGCTGCATGACCCCTGTTGATGTTAGTTTTCCTATCTTCAAGGACCCTTTAATCTTTGTAAAAAGTCATTTGAACCTTATCAAGATTTTGTTGTCCTGAAACTTACTTAGAAACTCTGGTGTGGATAGGTATGTATGTATGTATGTATGTATATATATATATATATATATATAGATAGATATATATATATATATAGATAGATAGATAGCAGTGTAGATTCGCTACACAAACTAGCTCATGTTTCTACCCTCTTCGGGCCTTATCAGGCAAATTGATGAGGGCAGAAACAGGAGCTAGTTTGTGTAGCAAATCCACATTCTACAAATCTATTTGCAGCTCTACTCTAAAACAACTTCATGAGTAAAAAGTTGTATCGAGCGCTCTATGAAATAAATCCATTACATATCAGAAGTGGCTTTATATTATCAATATTATTATATTATGTTATACTGCTAGCCTCATTTGTACCACATACATTGTGTGTGTATATATATATATATATATATATATATATATATATATATATATATGGGGTGGGGGGCATTTATTATGATCACAATATTGATAATGTTATCAACAGGTTATTGTAATCGAAATCAGTTGGTCTCCCCAATTTTTAAAAAATTTTTTTTAATGAATTAAAAATTTCATCTAGATTTCATATCAACTTTTTATAATGTAAAGTTCTTTTTAACAAAGAATTTGAAAGATATTACTTCTGCCTAAAAATGAATCAAACTTACCTGGTTGCTTTATTTTCATCACAATACCCCCATTCTGTACACTTATCTGTCTCCTTATACTCTATAAACACACCTCCCAGAACCCTGACTCTTCAGACAGTGATATAAGGTTACATAGAGCACTACGTGGCTTGGCGAGATCAAAATCACCTACAAAATGTGTGTTCATTTTATTGGTCACTTCCTCCCCCCACTAAAAAAGAAAAAGTGTAAAAAAAATGAATTTCAAGAAAAATATTAGAAAAAAACATTGTGGTGGCTACCAGACTACACACCAGTTTTCAAGGCGATATGCCTAAAAATGTGACCAGGAATACTGAAACATACACGGACAGATGAAAGTGAAGAATACCCAGCCACCATGTTTTTATTGTTTGGGTTATGCTGATGATAGTGGTTATAATGATTCAATAACGACTTTATAACATTGAATATAAATTTATATCAATGAGTGTAGATTGTTATAATTTATATTCATTACTTAATGTTATCAGCCAGTCATTGTTATCTAAAAGATGCTTTCATAAAGTGATCAATGTAATAAACTTCCTCTATGTGTATTCATGAAATATATTTTTCCCCTGACATGTCTTGAGAATCATCATTCCTCAATAACTTTTTTTTGCCAGTACATATTCTGTATGAAAGTTGAGGTACATGTGCCATAACCTTTGAATGTTGAAATGCATTTTGTCCTTAACTCTTTGTTACGAAGAACCAAGTGGGATCAGGCATGTCAGGCGAATACCTCATCCAGCACGGGGCGTTGGAAGCACTCGTTCTAGGAGAGCTAACATGCACATACCACCCGGAGGATCTACTTTATCAGGGCTTTCACCTAATGGCAGAGAATCAATGGATCCTATAGCAGGTGGGTAATCTTTGTTTCTTTGGAGAATTTCGCTTCTGATCTCTCTCTCTCTTTCTTCTTCCCTCTATCAAAATTGGTCTGAATCTTTTCTCAAACCTTCAGCACTCTGTAGGCGACTCGGTTCACCAAGCAGAAAGTTGTCATGCCACTGATCTCCAATGGATCGTGTTTCATGTCATTTTCAGTTATATATGAATGTACCTGGCACAGCTGTTACGGGCTTTCAAAGTTATTAAGTGCACAAAATCTTGGTGCCCTTGAAAGAATGCAGAGTGCTCAAGGTTAATAGGTCCTTCTATTTTTCCAATTTAAAAAAAAAAAAAACTCAAATTGTTGATTCCACCAATCCTTCATTTAATTAATTTCACGTTTGATAAATGATGGCCGTTGCCTGTTAATCTTAATTCTACTTTGATTAATGTTAACGAGGATAATGATAGTTGGATGTATTCTATGTAAAATTAAACCAGAGAATGCTTGTTACTAGAACTAGGGAAAGGCCCATTCTAATATATATATATTTGGAAGACACCGGACTTTATAGTGTATAGAGCAGCCTGCCATGATCATATTAAATTGGTTTCAAAGTATTTTGGTTACTTCTCTTTAGTGTTGCCTATTTGGATATTTCAAATAGCAGAAGTCTAGGAGATAATTCATAGAAACTACAAAATATCTATAATCTTTGAATCTTTTTTTTCCGTCAGCTTTCTCAACTGTTCACCTAAAAAATTAATACGTATTAAAAATGCTATTGACTGCGAAATCCTGGATTAGAATCCAATTTTGTATGTATGCAAAATCAGTCATGTACAGGATAACGCAAAAGTCTTAAGGGGGTGCAAAACCACCTTTTTGTTCTGATGACTTTTTACATTATTTTTAACAAATGAAATATATCAAGGGGAATTCAATGCAGATAAGTTTTCCCTTCAAATGCCTGCCATTGTCATAAATTCTTACTCTTTCAATAATATTGTGCATAGGATATCTATTCATCTGCACATATGCATGATTTTCAGTGTTTTGGGCAGGACATGGTTGGTCTATTCTGAAAAACTCACCAAGAAATGATCAATCATGGACTCAAATGACGGGAATCCACATATTCCTTGCGTTAACATTTAAAGGAAATTCAAAGTAAAATTCCATTTTAGTTTGTTAATCAGTCGTGTACTTTTCCATTATGCATTTTCAAGGGTTTCATTTTGTATATCTTGGAAGAACAAAAAAAATATTGAAATAGAAAAAGGTACGATTATTTGAAACCCTTTTATGACTTTTGCCACCCTGTATTAAACTAGAGATTGTTTAAATGAGGGATTGGTTATTTTTATTACCGTATATGCCGGATTATTACAATGTAAGTTCATGCTAAACTGGTCCGTTAGTCTGTCTGGCAGCATCCACGCTTATTTTTTTGAAAATTCTGACTTCTTAATGAACACTGCCCAACAAAAGGTGAGAGAACTAACTTATCCATTAATGACACCTTTTGTCAATTTTTGATTGATTAACCTCACCCTGACATGGTATGTTTTGTTTGGGGGGGAGGGTGTCTGTCTTGTATAGCGGCATATACAGTATATTGTGAATAATTGCCCACCAAGCCTTTTATTCTTTTTTTTTTCCTTTTTTTTCCTTTTTTTTTTTTTTTAATAACATTACTAAAATTATTTGCACCTCTGATATCATTTCATCCCCACTTCATTTTTAATGTTTCATCTTTTGACATTTGCTATCATAATACTGAACAGTACAAAATTTTGAATTTCCTCATCTTATTTTAAAACATTTTGGATCTGTTCAAAAAAAAAAGAAAACTTTTTTAATGGCTTCGACTATTGCACTTGGTCTTGAAGTTAACCTGCTGTACTTACTTTCCTGCTTTGTTCTTTCTGCTTCCTGTTTTAAGGTGAAACCATTCTACCACGCATTGAAAGGTTTGATTGGTTCAAGTTCGTTACACATATTGCAATAAAGTCTGACTCTTAAATTCATAGACTGCTTGAAATCACTTATAACTGACACTGGAACTCTTTCAATGGATAGCAAAAAAATAGTGGAACTCTTCTGTGAATTAAATTTTTTCAAATAAAAAAAGAATTTAGCCAAATTGTCAGATGACTTTAATCAGTTATTTCTTTGTAATTGACATTCTATTTTCTTTGTATGAATTGAGTTGAAAATTTTAGCAGTTGACTAAAACTAGCCTTCATTGAGGATGGTTGCACTGTTGGGGGGGGAGAAAAGAGCAACTCAATTTATGGTTTGATGTGGTTAATGCCAAAATTTAAAGTGTGTGGTCTATTTATTGGACATCTAAGAACCAAATCATCGGTCGAAGAATGTCACTTCTTGAGGGTGAGGTGAAAAATATTACCAAAAAATTGTAGTGCTCAGAATATATATATCATGTGCACAGGGTGCATCAATGGTACCAGAAGGCTGAAAATTTGAACATTTACTCCTTATTATATTGGGGGTGGGGAGATCAAAATTCCTTGCCCATTTTACCTCCACCTCTAAATAGGTATGGAGGGGGTGTCATTTTGCTATGTAAGTTTATGCTTTATCTCTTAGTTGGTATTCACTTGTTTGTTGAAAATTCAGACAGTTTTAGTGATCACTTCCCAAATGAAGGCAAAATAAGTGACTTATCTATTGATCATCCCCCTCTTTCAATTTTTGATTGATCACAAGGCATGCTGTTGAAAGATGTAGGTCATGTGATGATTTTTTATTGACTAATCAGACCTGTCTTTAACAAGGCCTAAACAGGCTCACTATATTTTAGATTTATTCATGACTTGTAACAACGAGTCCAAAGGCTTTTTGCAATATGATAACATGAATACTTGTTCTGCTCAATTCTTTCAGTGTGTCTCTGCCTTTTTTCCTCAGTTTCCTTGAAGGATACTTGAAATACTTACCACTTCGTCTATTTTCCTTTTGCAAGCCTTATATTAATGGGTGTCCATAAAGTCACAATGTTTACCCAAATATAGATAGGGACTTTATGGACACCCTTTATATAAATCTAACCCTCATTTGCAATAACTGGCTAAAATCTGTCTCGAGCAAAACCTCTTCTGCTATCTTTCTTCATGTCATTTCTTTTAGCCAGCCATTTTCTCCTATAGGCGGCCCACACTTGAGATCCCTCCCAAATACTAGACATATGGCTCCACAAATCCGATTGTGGGCCATAACATTACAGGTAGGTTTTAGAAATGCCATTGCTGTTTTTTGTTCATCTTGTTCCTCTCATGAGGCCAGGGTTCACCAATGCTTTAGATAATAATGAACAGGTAGGCCTTGTGTTGACTATTTCTTTCTTTCTTTGATTACCTGTCTGGCTGCTGATGCTGCACACGATTGGCTTTTCTTCTTCTCTGGCCTCTCTCATTGGATGGTCTCTTCTTCTTGGCGGCCAGGACATTCAGATGACTACACCTGCTGGTGATAGTGTGTGTGGTTTTTGTTATGGGGTTTTTGTCTTTTTTTTTTTTCTTTTTTTTTTTTTTTAATCCCCCGTCTCCTCCTACTACAAAAAAAAAATGAATGAATTCAGCCATTTTTACCCCCAGCCTTTGGGGAAAAAAGAGGAAAACTGGAGAAAAGTTTCATCTTCTGGAGCTTTTGCTTTGCATTTGCAAAATATTACATGTTTTGGGGTTTTGTTTTTTTTTGTTTTTTTTTTTTTCCCCCTCCCACATAATATTTAGGGAGATTTGATATAAACTTTTAACATCTACATTTATAGATGTTTTTGTTTTAATTCCCACACCTCCATGAAACTTGTTTTGTTTTTTGGTTTTTGTTCTTTTATTTTGGGGGGGTTGTTTTTATTGTTGTTTTTTTTTTTTTTCTTTTTTTTTTCTTTTTATGTATATCAGGCACAAGGTTACAGTAGTAGGGTATCCAACAAGGATTGAACTCTCTGTACTTGTCAGTGGCTTCAGAGACTGAAGACACCATTTTTTTTTTTTTTTCTCTCTCTCTCTCTTTAATTGTAGGGGCCTCTTCTAGTAAATGGGTTATGATTATAGATTTGTTAGCCAGATGTCAGTTTTCCATCCTTATCACTCTGTAGACGACTTTGACTTCTTTACTGAGCAAAATATTCGTCCCATCACTGTGGACAATTCAGATTGCTGAACGATAGTTCATTTTAATTTCGCATTTGTGTTTTCACTTCTATTTCATGTTGATTTCTGTCATACATGAACAGACACAACTTCAAGAGTTGGTGAGTGCACACTATCTTGGCACTCTTGAAAAAGAATGCAGAGTGCTAAAGGTTAATTTTCTGTTTTCACTCTTTCCGCATTTGTTCTAAATAACAACTTTGAACTTTAGTTTTGGCATTCTAGTTGTTGTTTTTGGTTTTGGGGTTTTTTTTTTGTTTTTTTTTATCAGAAATAATGGTAGAAATGATCTACTTTCTGCTTATTGTGGATTTTGTTAGATGTTTCATGGCTTGATACAAAAATTATGCAGTTAAATTGATGTGATTTTAGAAGTATTCTAAAAGCTTGTATAATTAACATAGCATTTGAAAAAGGAGTTTTCCTTTCTTGGTTATAGCTGTACATGATCTTGGTCAAAACCTTCACATGAGAACATTACTAAATGACTATGTACACCCCTAGTTTTTGATGACTGATAAATGTCTACCTGCTCTGACTCAATGGCTCCTCAAATAAGTGGGGCAATTCAGTAAGTAATGATTTACTCTATCCATTGCTAAAACCAATTGTGATATTAGCACTTTGAGATACAAGTTGGATACCCAATATCCGAAATGACTGGACAAAGTGTTTCAGATTATGGATTTTTCAAATTTAGGAATATTTGTAAAGATATGAGATGGACGTAAATGTTTTCTCTTATCACTGTTACTGGTAGGGTTATCTGCAACCATTTTATTTGATATTTTCAACAATATCTTTGAACAGATAGGAGAATAAGTGGGGAAAAAAAACGATAATTTTATGTACAGTGACTACTGCGGTGGTGATAATTTGTCTTTATCGGGACTTGTTTCATCTCCCATCACTTCCTATATATATATATATATATATATATATATATATATATAGTTTTAAATTTTTTATTGTTGTTAGAATGTTCTGAATGCCTCGGAAATCTACCTGGTCTCGTCTTTTGTGATGCCATGTTGGCTTTTAAAAATTCTCGGAATTCTGAACATTTTGGTTTTCAGATTCTCAGGAAAGGGAATGCTCAACCGGTATTTGTTTGTAAGGTTACTTAGTGTTGTCTGGGTTCAATTTTTTTCTCAAAAGCTTTTGATCTGTTGAACTTCCTCTTAATAAGGACTGCAGAATCAGCTGCCTTCATCCCAAAAATCTATTCTCTTCTCACTGGCACCTAGTTGGGTAATCTTACGACTACATCTCCTCCTGCCATTTCTTATTCAGCAGAGTTGCTAGTATTTTCACGAGTTTCAAGTTCACTTCAGTGAGACATGCATATTGTGAGTGAGCCTCATTGTGGAAGCAAGAGTTTGCAAATGATATTACTGAGGATTAAAAGATGTGATTTATCTAAGTGACAAATAGCAAACTGAGTTATGGTTCAAGTAACCAGAAGTTATTTAATAACTTTGTGTGACCAAAGACAACAGATTCAAATACAAGAATTGGCCGTCAGGATTAAGCAGAAAAAACATTGTAACACTTTTGTTTTTGACATGCGTAAATGAGGTGTTTAATCAGCATATAGAAGCTCCATAAATCAAACATTGGCTCTAAAAAGTATCTTTTTAATGACCTGTAGTTTGGGTCTAGTTGGTAGGGTTAGAGTTGGTTTCTAATTTCTCACTTATCAGTGTTTTCATCTTGACCCCCCTTCCAATACTTGTGGTTAGATGTCGGAAACTAAGTGCGAACTATAAGATTATAGTTCTATTATAAATAGAACCTATTTTCAACCTGAAAAAATATTTTATTACAGATCTTTACAAGACTTGATTGATTTGATTCTTCTGTCTAAGATGTTTGTTTTCCACATGAGACCATGTTTGCCAGTTCAAGCTTCAAAGGGAAATAATCTTTACTTTATCTCTGAGACATGTCCAACACAGGCATTGGAATAGCATTGGATACATGCAAAAGGCTGGAATTTAACCTCTGCCTTTAGACTTGTCTAATTTCCAAATTTGCTGTTATTCCAATTCCTGTGTTGGGTAAGTTGAAGATAAATTTTGGGTTATCTCCCCGTATATCCCAAGCCTCCATGATGAGAGTGCAGCCAGACATTCCTCTACAGAATGATTTCAATAAACATCCTCAGATATAACACTTTTCATTATAGTGTGGTTCACAAATATGGTGGGTGGGTTGGTTGGTGGTTGGTGGACCCCATATATCACCTATATTATCAACCACCTGTCTTGAAAATCATGAATAAAAACAGATTCCTTTGAATCTGCTGGCCTGATTTAATATACCATCAACCCATTAGAGGACAGAAGTGACACAATTTCTGTTCTATCTCAACAAAGAAACATATTTGACTTATGCTGACAAAACAACTTTAAAAATTAAACAAATTAGACAAAATCATTTCAGTCATCAATGGATAAACTTCGAATAGAAAAAAAAAATCTGTTCTAAGCTTTTCCATCTAGGCACACAAGTATTGGATATTTGAAGTGGCTAAGGGTCCAGTCATTGATGTAAATATAGAAATAGTTTGTTTTTTTGGTTTTTTTCTTTTTTTAATACTGAAATTTGTATACTTTGTAGTATATCATAGTTATTTTGATATTATTTGAATTTTTTTTTTTTTTTTAATGTTAAAAGAATGCCTTTGTTTATTTGTTCAAATCTCACCTAGTTTTTATACAATGTACAGTTGTTGCCGTCTTCTACCTATCGCCCATGCCCACCCTGCAATTATCATGGCTCGATTATAATGCAGCTGGCTTTCTTAGAACCCGACACCCGCATAAAAACTTGGGTTGCTTCAAACATGACAAGACATTTCTTGATCATTCCCCAAATATTTGATCCTATAAATGGTGGGGGATTAGAAATGTTTTTATGTCATGCAGGTCAAGGCAAATAAAAAGGGAAAAAAATGAAACACTGATCATACAAAGCTATGGGAACAGCTTGTTTCTCAATAAGTTATTTTTTCATTATTATCATAGTGATATATACTTACAGAAACTTCCATGTACCAACAATCAATGAGAACTGTGACAAAATGTTGTCAATTTTCAGTTCAAATTTTGTGTGTATTAATAGTCTTGAAACATTTTTAGCTATAGTATATTTTGTTTGAAGCCATTGCAAAAATGAGACTTTTCCATATTAAATTTTGTTTGCTTGTCTTTCGAGGCTAGAGGATTCATGTACAGAAATACCTTGAAAAGTGCAGTTCTTTATGTTATATGGTCATGGTATGGCTGTCCAATTGATGTTACTGATATAAGTTGATAACAAAAAACACATTGAATTATAAAACCTTGAACAATGTGGTTTTGAATAGTATGGAAAGCAAATTAAATGCACTAATCAAGGTATTTCTGTATACTTGGTTTTTGAATGTGAACAGGGAGAGGAAAGTTTCCCCAAGTTACTGGTGGGATACCTGGCATTGCTGTTATAACAACCCTTGAACAACCAATATAGGGCTGTCTATGGGGAAAGCGGGGAGAAGTCGGGCAAAGGCCAGCTATCTTGAGATTTTCTTTTTGCTTTCATACAATTTCTAGTAATGACCACTAGTGACTTCCTGCATCAACTTCACATTGCCTACAACTTTTGTTTGTAAAGATGTACCTTATACAAAATTATTACATCCTAGGTGCAATATTGTGGCCAATAATTTAAAAATTTCACCAGAAATGATATATGGTGACTCAAATGATCCCAATGTCAAAATCACAATTCTAAATACTTTGGCCCTGAAAAAATCTATCCCTATGCCAAATTTCAGTTCCCTAGGTACAAAATTTTGGCTAACAACTTGGAAAATTGCCTAGCAATGACCAGATATGACTTCAGATGACCTTTGAGGTCATTATTGCATTGCCTCTAATCTTCACCAAAAGATTTACCCTTATGCCTCATTTCAGCTACATAGCTGCAAATTTATTGCCAAAAACTTGGGAAGATAAGTAGAAATAATCACCGATGACCTTGAATGACGCTCCAAGGTTTACCTTGCTTAACCTGTTATCTTCAATGTGAGATGTACCCATACGTTCAATTTCAGCATCCTTGGTGTAAAATTGTGACCCATGACTGAAATTTTGCTAGAAATGACTTCAAATTACCTTAGAAGTCAACACAGCTTTCCATACTATCTTTGCCTTAGAAAGATGTACCTTTTATGCCCAATTCCTGTTTCAGTTTCATTTCCTTACTTGGAAAATTGTTTAGAAATTACCTCTGGTGACCTTGAATGTTTTTGTGAGTTAATTGCACATAGAATGCTATCTTTATTCTGAGAAGATTTTGTAACTTCGTAAGAATAAACAAAAAAAAATCAGAATTATGTTCTCTTGACTTTCTGTGTGCTACTAAGTCAGATGTGAAAAGAAGGGTGGTACTTTCTATTCCTGTCATTGCCTGTTACTTCTTAATACTACTAGTTCTTAAACCTTAACAAACTCCCTGCCATTCCCAAGGACACCTTTCATTAACATAGTTTTTGCCTCAAAATATCTCATGAATGTCTGGAAGGGATAGTATCATGAAAAATATATTATAAGTGTATTTCTTAGAAAAGTAATAAATAATAATGATGATGATAATAAATAAGGTATTCATTCAAGGAAAATGGTTGTTCTCTAGAAACCTATTTGGCTGATGGACAGCCCAAATAATACAATTATATTATCTGTTCACTCTGCTTTGGGGTGGGGACTGAAACTTTGCTCATGACAACCAAAAATGATGACTCCAATAGAACTATGACCTTGAAAACTTGAGCAAGAAAGTTCCAATCACTTGTTACCAAGTTGTCGTGTGCTTGCTCCTTTGAGATATAAAATCTCCCTCCCCATGTAGGTTTTCTTGCCACACCTGATTAATCATCATGGCTTGGCCTTGTGTATGAAGATTTAGAAAGATTTGCCATGTCTGTACCTACAGGTACAGGTGGCCTGCAAAGCAAGTGTATGGAGCAGCCATTGGGCATGCTCTAATGAAGGACATGTGACAAACCCCTTTAAACTAAGTTTTCATGCTATGGCACACAGAGATGGGAATAAGGTCCCAGGGGTATAGGTTGTTTGTTTGAGTTTCTTTCTCCTAGGAAGTTGTCGGAGCCTGTAAGATCTTTTTTTTAAAGTTACTTTACAAACAATTGAGTTGGGGGGAATGTTTACTCTTCCCAAAATAATTTGTCTTGACCAAAATATTTATTCAAAGTAGATTGACTCATACCTAAAAGAAAAGAATAATAAAGTGTAATGAACTACGATGACTTGGGTCTCCTTGTTTTACCTTTCCTGTTGTCGAGTGAACAAACTTAGCAAAGAGGAAAGGTTGTGTAGTGTGATATATTAACATTGTCATCTTCGGAATCCGTACAACAAAAAAATGGAAGTGTTTATTTCTGCTCAGTGCACCTTGATAACGATTCACACAAATATTGAAAAAAAAAATTGAAAAATATTTTATAAAATATGGGAAAAGATTTTTTTTTTTTTTTTTCCCTCAACTCTACATCCCCGCCCACCAATGTTGTCGTAATCTGTCCAATCACTTTTGTGACATAATCCTCTAGAATTAATTTTTTTTTAAACTTTCTGACTTCCACTGTTTTTGTGAATATCTTATTTCTTTCCAAGAGAAGTTGAACTATTTTATCCTCTATACCTGTGCCAAATACTCAATGCCCTTTTACCTTGCTGTCACTGAATCTTTATTTTAGGTTACCTTTTTAATTAAGAAAAAACTTTTTAAACTCCTTTGAAAGTAAAAAGTCCCAACTTGAATCCGATAACCTGAGCACAACATCCAGCTGTTGTATAGTTTGATAGTACACCTTATTCTCTGTCATTCGGTATGTATACAATTTGAAGGTGTGGAACAGTAGTTTTACTTGACAATTACCAGGTGAATGCCCCACTTTGCTCTAATTGAGACTTCATAATACATACCTGAGAACAGGGTTGCCAATATAGCGTGTTTCTTGTTTCAGCAGTGCAAAAATCGCTGAATTAGCGTGGTCATTTTAGCCTTTTTTTTTTCTTTTTTTTTTTTTCTTTTTCTTTTTAACCAATAGTAGTATATTTTGGGTAGGTTTTGGCTCTTTGAATGATTCAGCATTTTTTGGTAGTCAAACTAGCACAAAAATATTTTTTGAGTTGGCAACACTTCATTGGTATGTGCTTTACTCGGATTATTTTTGTCTTTGTTGTTCATTTTTTTTCTCATTGTTCCGGAATGTGGGTATAGTAACAAACACTTGAAGAAGGCTGAAGTGTAGACGGCCAAAACATCATGGAAAAATGAACAACAAAGACAGAGGAACTAGTCAGACTAAACCAAATACAATGATTAAATCACCCCGTCTAACAAAATGCTGACAATACTTATAAAGTGTCTGAACTAGTGCATTGTTCTATATTTATCCTGTTTAATTACTAAATAGGAAAGATGGGATTCAACATATTTATACCCCCACAACTCAACACCATATGCAATTCACCCCCAACCCCTTCAACATTTCAATTCATAGCTGTGGATTATGGAAAATTTCATTTTCTTTCAAATTATATCCTTAAAATAAGGTGTCTAAGATTAGAAAAAATATACGACATTCGAAAATTTCCCATTACTACATCAAAGCTTTATTAAAATGAAGTTGAAACCATTATATTGAATATTATATTAGATATATGAAATATCATTATATATATTTTTCAAAGAACACTACATTACAATAGTATTTCCAAGACTGGAGATTAATTGTAAGAGACAAACTTTCCGTAATCCATGACGATGAATTGTTCGGTGGTGAATTGTATGTCGTTGGGATGAATTTTCCGTAAGCGAGGGAAAACAGATAGCCCCCTCCATCTCCTTCGTGTATCCGTTCATCATTGTCGCATCTTAGTGTCTGCTCTGTGAACTGTTGCTTTAGTTTTTCTCCTCTTGATTCTCATAATCTCTTCATTGCTATGAAGCTTCTGCCCTGCTGATATATGCTTTGCTAGTAGCGAATATCTTCTGTTTTTTTGGGGTTTTTTGTTGGAGTAGTTTGGGAAGTTCACTTTTCTTTTTTCTTTTTTTTTTCTCCCTCCCCCCCCCCCCCCCCGTAATTCCTATATTTTTTGTACCTAGGGATTCACCGGTTATCCTTGTATCTTGGGCTTTAAAAACAGTTTGCATTTTTTTTTTTTTTTTTTTTTTCTAATTACCTCTATTCATCTCATATTGTTTAGTGTTACTAATAACTAGGGTAATGAGTTCTGTTTTTTTTTTTTTTCTTAGAAAAGATTTGATTTTTAAGAAATAAGGTAAAAGAAAGAATTTTTCATTTCATCGTTATGTAAAGATGAAAATATAGAAAATATATGGATGCGTATCAAAAGTTAATTAAAACTACTGAGTACTGAAAAGAAGTAGCCATATTGCCAAAGTTAGCCATTTTATAGCAAACATTTCTAAAGCTATAAGTAAGGATAACCAGATACCCATATTTTGCTTACACTGTCATCTTGTTATAGATATAGACATTTTTGGAGAACTGCTTTTACTAAGTTTCTTTCATAATATTGTTTGTTGATGTGCTTATAGGAGAGCATTGAATGGCCTCGGCTCTGTCTCAACAGACAATAGAACATCCCCTGCAGGAGAGCATTAAAACGTTTTAATTTGATAGACATAACCTTTAGCAAACAACTTGGTTCCCTGAACAAATAATTAATCCTGCCTCTGCAGGTAACACTGTTAAGTTAACAATAGTGACGGTTACCATGTCAATTAGATTTTTTAGATAGACACGTCAATTTCAAAATTTGCTAAAAATCAACTAGTTGGATTTCAATTAAATCAAAAAAGATTTTTTTTCAAATTCTTTGTACATTTATAAAGGATGAATTTTAAATTTCGATTTGAACTTTCAGAATTTTTTTTCTTTTTTCTTGTGATTTCCTTACTAGCTACACTCATGTAAGTTGTATTGTATCAGTAATACAGTATAGTCAATACATTATTTTGCCCCCCCCCTTTTTTTTTTTTTTTTTTTTTTTTTATAACCCTCTATTTTACTGGCTCAGAAAATGCACTACTCTGACTCCTGTCTGGTTCCAAGCTTTCCACATTAGTGAGGTTCAACCTGTAGTATGATATGATTTGGGGAGAGGAAATTGTACAATCATCCAGAGGGAGCTTAACATGAACAAATTTGGATAAATCTCTTTCAAGTCATCCCTGTTAGAAGAATAGACAAGTTTAAGTATTGAAAAATTCAAAGGATCGTCCAGGGTTGAATGTTCTGATCAAGAGAAGAATCCAGACCTCAAAATTTATTCAAGTCAAAATTGCAATTTTCCAGATCACACTGAATTAAATAACATTTTGCTTATCAAAACCAGGATGAAATTTCAAATTCTGACTCCTTTAGCTACATAAAAAGAATTCTTTGAATAGTTTCTCTATTTGAAAAAAATTGAATTGAATTTTTATGATAGCTTAACCTGAAAATTTACACTTCTGACTGAAACAATTTTGAGGTCTAGATTCTATGTTTGATCTGAAAGTTCTATTGCATTAGTTTCAATATTTTGAAAACAGTAGGACCCCTTCTAACAATTGACTTTTTTTTAAATCAGTTATTTTGTTTGTTTTTCTTCTTCTAAATGGATTATATTCATTCGAATTTAAATATACGGACCGTTTACAATTATAGTTTTTCAATAGTTGTGCTATGGATGATCTTATTTCTATGCTACAAGATTCGCGTCAGAGGGAACACTGCTGCAGCCCCCCTCCCCTCCCCCGTATTAATTGATGGACCTTGGTTTCAAAACCACTGGTCTATTGAAATTACAATGCCAGGGTGAGTGTCAATTGCTCTGAGCCAATGAGGATGAGAAAAAAATGAAAAGCACAACTAATTTCATGACCCCAATGGGAGAAGTAATGTATTTCCTTCTAATGATTTTAGAAAGGTTACAACTTTTCAGGACTGATTTTTGTAAGCAATGGGACTAAGTGTTTTGTCCAATCAACTGATATTTGAACCACAAATGCTTGCGTTGAATACTGCCAGCGGATGAATTGACAAGAAAATGTGCTAAATGCTAATGAATTTTTTTATTTCTATTCTTTGAAAACCATCTCCATTCTGTATAATTGAAAAAGACTTGAAAGACTGGGACATGCTCTATGGACACTGCTAGAGACGCCTCCTTTCATGAGCCAGACAAAGCTCTCACGGAAGGAGACCCTGAGGGAGCTCCCATGATGACTTGGAAGGAAAAGTGCAACAGGGGCTATCATCCCCTTGCAATTGTCTAATGCAGTGCCTCGCCTAATTGGGATACACTTGATTGACAACTTAGAAAAACCTGACAGTCAATGCTGCCCAACAGAAGCGATGTATCAATGGCCAAACTGATGATTGCAAGTGAAACGGCAAATTGATCTATCTGTTGTATTCATAGATCGGCTTGTAATTTCTGTAGAACTCTTCAGTGAAAAAGTACATGGGTAAATAGTTTTAATCAGTTTCTTACCCTGAATTACTTTTGAATTTCCTTGAATGGATTTGAGAGTTTATGACAATAGGCAAACCTGGCACTAATGTGTCGGGCCTGGCTTTTTTGAATTAGCTATTTTTTAATAAGTCATTTTAAATAGCTAAATATGGTGAGATCTCTTCGCTTTTTACAAATGAACAAATGAAAGCCCAAAATTTGAACATTTAAAACCATTTAAAAATGAAACTGTATTTTATTGAATCTTATTACAAAGGATATAATTTAGGGTTAGTGCTTGCAATTAACAATATAAGATTGAATATTTTTGTCATATTTGTAACATCAAAATGAATGTGTATTTCAAATCAAATTGATATTCTGAAGTGATTGAATATTCAGTCATTTCTGACTGTATTTCTCTACATACTCATATAAATTGAATATAAACAGTCTGGTCCAAATCATAAACTTTAAATCTGGAAACTACCCAATTTGGACCATTTTTTAAAAATAAATCTAACCACTTTTAGCCATCAAAAATGGTTAATTTATACAAATGTCCAGAGTCCTGAGGGATTACTGCAAGGATTGCCATGTCGATGATAGGAATAGGGTTTGAAATCTGATCTTCTTGACAGCCACTCTATTTTATAAGCCTATAAATGTGTGATTTTATTGTATTAAGTATGTTTGATAGAAACTGGTGGTCTTGAATAGTCTTTGAGTCTATGAGTGTATCTTCCATACCTTGGTAACAGACTGTCATCAGTGGCCAAACTGAATATAGCCAGGATTTTGTGGGTACCTTGTTCTGAAATAGGTTTTCTGTTTGTCAATATGATATGGTGTTGAGGACCTGGGGATGCATAATCCGAATAGCACTAGTGTGATAGAATTTTCATGAATTATTTTATCAGATGCATTTTGCTAATACAAACTCTTCCCCCTCGTTTCTCTCCCTTCAAGTCTGCTGCTCTTGCTAGATTTTCAACTCTCAACCTCCATTCCCTTCCTTGTCCCTCTAGCTCAGGGGTTCTCGATCATTTTATTCCAGCATACCTGTTCATCCTGTCTGGCAGTGTTTCCATATCCCTTTATCAAAAATATAACATAGAAGTTGAGGGTATAATTTTATGGAATTCATCTCTTTGATTCACGCAGTATTGTCAACTGTACGTCAGGTTTACAATAAACACGAGTTGTGTTTTAGTTTGTTTTTTTGGTTGTTTTTTTTTTTTTTTTTTGTCTCTCTTTTGATTACTTCAAAATCCCAGTGTTTTTACAAACCACGTCTACCCCATAATCTCTCTTGTGTATCCCTAGGGGTAGGCACTCTCTGGTTTGAGAACCCCTGTTCTAGGTAAACCCAGTCTTGCCTTAGCTTTGCTGGCCGAGCCTTTTTTTATCAACATTGGCAGCTCCTTATTCTTCTCAGGTAGAATCCAAGTATTTTCTTCTCTCTCTCTCTCTTTTGCTCTTATTCTTTTTGCTTTTCTTCTTCTTGCGAAGATTTAACAATGGCGATTCATAAAGCTTTTTTGCTAATGCAAGAATTTGAAACTCTCAGCTCATTAACTTTCCGATCATCTTCATTGTCATCATCATAATTTTTAGGCAGTGTTCCCATCCCGCCTAAAAAGTGGTACATAAATGGTGGTCTTCATTAAATAAAACTTGAAACAGGATCCCAATGAGAACAAAGATATTTTGGCCCCTAAATCCAAATGATACTCTCAACTGTAGAAAATGTGAAACATTTTTCTGTAAAGTTTGAAGCACATTGAGTCAATAAAATTACTTATTACTTGAAGGCCTGTAGACTTACTGTTTGCAGATGTAAGAAAAGGGCTGCCTTTTGTATCATGCAAGCAGATCATGATAATTTCCTAGCAACTTTACTTGATGTGCTATTGTTCATAAGTTTGAGAAAAGTCATTAAAATAACTTTTGTTCAGACAATCCTATCTCTTCTTCCTATCTTTGATGTTTTCACAGCATTTCAGCAGATTCATTTTCTGCTTGGTACCATTTTTCGCTCTGCACTAACCAAGGAAAGAAACCAATAAAAGACTCTTTCCTCACGGATATTACATATTGACCCTGAAGAAGGTCATCAAATGAATCGTTGACGTTGTGAAAACTTCAAAGTTAGGAAGAAGAGATTTGACTCTCCAAACAAAAGTTTCATTTGCTATTGTTCTGCTGTTGTCCATTAAATTCTCTAACTTAATAAATTAGAGAAAGACACTGCAGAAGAAAAAGTTTCTTTCCTAAGTATATTCTTATAAAAATCAATCTCAAAAATCTCCCATAGAAAAACCATTTAATTCTTAAATTCATTTGCCACTTGTAATTGACAATGGAAATAAGGAATAGTGGAACTCCTCTAATAATTGAACGAGAATATTTTTTAAATTCTCAATATCGTCAGAGGGAGATTTTCTTAGTATGAATTTAAGAGTTATAAAAAAAAAGATAAATGTATCAAATGAAATTTAGAAGACTTATCGCTTCTCATGATGTGTATATTTTTAAAAATACTTATCAGTTAATCTTTTTAGTTGAACTATCCCAATCATTAATTCTGGCCTAACCTTAGATAGATTGGGCTTATATTCATTCATCACACCTTCATTCATTAATTATACATATCGTAAACATTTTAATTTTCTATTTTCTTTCATTAATTTTTCTTTTACTAGAAAACTGGTCTTTTAGTTGGAAAATCTTCAAGAAATACAGAAATCTCTAAATTTACCATATTTCTAACCTAAGATGGACTTTTCACAAAATTAGCGTTAGTAAAAGATGTTGCTTTCCGGGTGGATCTTCTTCCTTTTTAGTCTTTAAAGTCTTTTTTTTTTTGTCTTTTTTTTTTCTTTTTTGGTACGGCTTAATCTGTAAAGAGATTCCCCCACCCCCCCAAACATAATGGTCATGCATTGATGGGAGTGTAAAAGAGATTTTGAAGAGAGACCCATGTACATTGTTTCAGTGAATGGATTTTCAATGTGAAAACCAGTTTTCTAAATCTCTTTACCGTCACTTCAATGGATAACTGGATGTACAATGATTAAACTAAAATAAAAGATCCATTTGTTCAGGATTGGGCTGACTCGAATGATAATTCTATCATGCGCTATTTCTTCGTTTTTCTCTATTGGGTGTGTACTCACCTTCCATAGATCATAGTCGACCTCAACCTCCCATCTCGTGTGCTGCTGACCTCTGGGACGTCTTCCTTGAATATTCTCCAGGTAAATTTTCTTAAATATTCCTTCCTTCGCTAGCACGCAGTACCTGACCTTCCCAGCGTAGTTGTTTTTTCATACATGCTTGGACATAAGTCAGTTGTCGTTGCTATGTGCTATTCCTCTGAGAAATTTTATCTTTTTTTTTTTTTTTTTTTTTTTTTTTTTTAATTTCTTTTGTGGGGTTGCAAATGGCAGGGAGGAAAATGTATTTACACGTCTTGCATTTTAACTATTTTGTCTTTAGTTCTCTCTCTCTCTCTCTCACTCGTTTTAAGTTGACTTTAGTTTCTTTTTTTTCCTCTTCTCTTCACTACGAGAAACCTGAATGCTGCTTGTATCTTAGGGGAATTTCTTGTAAGCCTTGAATTCGCTCAATGCTAAAGTTGTTTTCAAAATATTTCACTTTGGATTTGACGACTTCCGTCAAGAGTAAATATGATTAATCAAAATAATCCCATTTAGAATAAATTGGCCGCTTTCTGCTAATGATTGATCCATTCAAAGAAATAAGGATCAGCTTGATGAAATGCTAGCTTAAACCCCCACCCCCCAAAAAAACTGATAGGGGCTGGGGCAATGAATTAGAATTTGGTGTTGCTTCAATGATTTTCCTTGAAACCCTTTTTTTTTTTTCTTTTTTCTTTTTTTTTTTTTTCTTTTTTTTTTTTTTTTTTCTCAATCCCTCCAACCTATAAGGTTGGATAAGAATACCCATAAGTTGGTTGAAGATGTGGAAGTTGACAAAAAAAATACTTTATGATGGTAAAAATTGTTTGGCTTATATAAGTGTCAATTCACCAGATATTTCATCCTCTCCTTCCTTCTATATTGGTATCAGTAAGTGGAATGAATTTTATTTGAAAAGTAGATAATTTTTGGATATTGATTCATTGTTGA
The DNA here is from genome assembly GCA_963457665.1 of Thysanoteuthis rhombus. Lineage (NCBI taxonomy): Eukaryota > Metazoa > Mollusca > Cephalopoda > Oegopsida > Thysanoteuthidae > Thysanoteuthis > Thysanoteuthis major. Next base: position 37,078,803 of record OY735239.1, read on the forward strand.
TAAAAGCAGATTTGTACTTACGAGAAACTGTTCCATACCTACCAAAGTTTGCTCAAATACCATTTTTCATATATATATATATATATATATATATATATATATATATATATATATATGCTTGATGTCAACAGAATGTTTCAGCTGATTCCTTCTTCAGTTCTTGTTAGGTGTAACAGCTGGACTAAATAAGGAAAGAATACATCAGATCATGTCTCTTTATCTCGTATTGATCTCCATATGCTGGTTCATTGGCTAAAACTTCCATAATTTTGTCACATTTTACATGATTCTTACGATATGTGATCCTTAACAGCTGGACTGTATAGTTCGGAATTGCCTGGGTACTTTGTTTTCAGTATGTTTACGTCTGTGTACCTAGCGTTGCTGGAATAAATTGATCCGGTTGTTATATCAATGACCACCTTTTTCTTGTTGCCATGATTTTTTGTGGACAGAACAAGGTTTGCCTCATTTCTCTGATTTTACATCTGGCAGAGGCTGACGAGTATAACATTGTGTGCAAGGAAGAGATCAGTTTGTCAAAACAAAATCTGGGATGTTAATGACTTTTCAAGTTATTATAGATAATGAAGGTCAACTTGATAGAAGCTACCAAATAATTATAGAAATAGGTTTGATGGCAGCTGCATATTCTTCTCTGTCATGAAATACTCAATGGCTGGATTTAAATTTGATCTGATTGTTTGAGTCTCCAAACCCACTGCTTTTATCTTTTTTTTAGTATATGCCCTTCAAAAAATGACAGGGTTACTCACATATGAATCGGTACTAAGGAGCATTAAGCTATTTTATGAGGTAAAATAAATAAAATATTCTAATTGATTTCCTTGTTTTGTTTTGGGGTTTTTTTTCTTATTTTATTCCTACTCAACTCAAGCCGTTTTATGGGGTGATCAGACATAAAGTCTCTAGCGACAAAATTTTATGTAAGAAAAATCATCACTGAGATTGCCGGATGAAATAAAAAAAAATATTAGGAAGAAACTTAATCCAGTTGAGAAAATAACTCATTTCCTTACAAAGTAAACTCCCACACTTTTTTTCTTTATCTTTCATTTTAGTTTTAAAATGGTGTTTCTGTGACGTATTCACCACTGTGAACATCTCATTCCAAAATGTTATTATTTATAGCTCTGTTAATCTTTCACATGGGCAAATCCATTATCAGTTTTGGGTTATATCAGGATACTACAGACAATTATACAATCAAACCTACTAATTTGCATATGTGGCTTTTAAATGAATAGATTGGATTATCAACAAGTCTGAAGTATTTGAATAATCTTTTATTCTTTTGTTATTCTTATGATGGACTGAGCCGTTGAATCCAATGGATCTCTACTTCTTCTCCCTCTGTACTTCCAATTTAATGATGACGGGTGTGGCTGCAACAGCAGCTGACCAGTCCTATCCATGAGTGGCATTGATCCTGGCTGTCTGAGTAGGTGGAGTTGTCATCTATCTGAGGTTAATCTTGAGCCTTGGCATAGTGGGCTCTACAGCACTCTGGATGCTGGTCGATGCAACAAGGTTCAAAGCAGCTTACTTCATTGAGGTAGATCTTCTGCCATTCAGAACAATCTAGTGCTAGCTTCTCTCATTTATCTTTAGGAACATCATACACTTCAAAGTTGGATTTCAAGACATCCATGTGTACCTCTTGAGAACGCCAGTCATTAACCTTATAAAATTGATTTTGCAAAGGTCAATCAAGACTTGTATTCATCACTAAAAGAATGCTCCTTCAATCTATTTAGTTTTTCTTTGTTTCTATTCATCATTCATGTTATGATTACTGTGGATTATGACTTGAGTATTCATTGTAACTTACATCTACGTATTTGCTTGTGTATAATGCAAGAAATTCAATATAAAAAATCAGGGTCGAACTTGTTGGGGACTAGCATTATACTGGTGAAAAAAAAAAAAAAATTACTGATTTGTAGCTACCCAAAATGTGGGTTGCATTATGTTCGAGATTACATTGTATTTGAGTAAAAAAACAGGATTACTTTTTTATTGAACCTTTCCAATGCACAATAATGAGCATCAAAGATCTGTTGTTTAATTACCAAAACCTTCAGAAAAGGATCCATTTCTGGTTTGGCATTGTTTCACCCACTGTTGTGGTATCAAACATTGATTGCATTCTATGTATTAACACTTCCAATGCTTTCTATAAATAAAAATCTATATAGATAACATTCCTATGTCAAAACTGCTGAATACTAACATCTTCATTTTTCAAGCAGTGTTTTACTTCTTATAGTCTCCTGATGAAACTAAATGACCTAAGGTTCCGGTCTCATTGATGGTCTCAAGGAAATGACATAATAGGGCAATGATTTTGAAAGGACCTCTTCTATAGAGGAAATATTCTGGTGGACCCTTATTTTTACCATTTAGTTTTTAGATTATTCAATGAACTACAGTAAGAAGCAATTTTTGACCCTTAGAATCATATTTATTCAAAATGAATTACATTTTTCTGAATTTAAATTTGATGGAGGTTTGTGTGAAGTAATGAAGTTTAAAATAGCTGTGCTATTCTTTGTTACGATATTCGCCAATTCAGTGCTGTGAGCCCATGAGCATTATTTGATTGACCCTCAGTAGTCCGCCGGCCCCAGTTTTGAAACCACTGTAATCGAGTATAACCGCAAAAAATGAGAAGCATTGATAGTGATAAAATCATTCAACTTCGAAGTGGGGAGCATCAAAATATTATCGTGTATAGAATTCTTACAACTACTGCTGTGAAAACAGCAGCAGTGCTCACAACAGTCTTCATCAGATAATGACCCTGGGGTCAGGCATGGTTTCAAGGCCAAAGCATCAGTACCTCACAATACCAACACTTTGGGTGGGGATGCCAGATTTCTTATCAGTTTAGTCAAGTATACCAAGGCAGAGTTGGCAACAAAACCTTGTCTTTCAACTCGGATAAGAAAATATTTAGCTTATGTTTATATGTGCAGTATATGCATGCTTTTGTCAAGAGAAATATTTCTAGAAATCGACTATTTATTATTATTTTTTTTTATTTTTTTTTTTTTCTTTTCTTCCTCCATCGGAGAAAGAGAATTATTTGAAGTTCTACTTCAAAAATTTGCAGCAAAGATATATTTACATGACTGATTATACTGATAATGATTATCAAAGACTTCATTCGGTGGAGTGTATTCGCCCAAGTTGAACCCGCCCCTTCTCACTCTGATAAATTTTGTTTACAACTATCACTGAGGTATCACCAGCACCAAAACAGATTAAACAAGTTTACATTTTCATGTTTCCTGTTTTAAAAACTGGTGAAAATCTTGACTTTTCATAAATGCAGAAAAAATTATTGGTGTTATTTCTTCTGATCTATTAACTGAATCAGAAACTCTCGATGTAGCTTGATTTTTTTTTAATCTTTAGTTTGGTAGCAGACTTTTCTTGAACTAGTTTGATTTCTATTAGAAACCGCAAACCAAAAGTATCAAAATGGGTCTCTTCAGTTTTCAAGTCGGTGTGGCTGGCTAGGTTCAGGCAGTACCAATGGAGCTAGAGGGCTGAAAATTTCAACATTTACTCCTTATGTCAAAGTTTGTTTATGTTTTTTGTTTTGTGCTGTTTTTTACACACACACACACACCCCTATAAATAGGTTTTTAGCGGTGAGGTTCAGTTTGCAATGTAAGTTTATGCCAAATCAGTCCCTATTCTGTTCCCACGAATTTTTAGTGATTACTGCCCAACAAATGACGAGAGAAATAACTTATTCATTAATCACACCTTCTGGTATTACCACCAATATGGCAAAAGACATAGCTCATGTGACAGTTTCTATTGAGTGACTAACCAGATCTGTTGTTAAATGCAGTTACGGTGATTATGTTGGTGCTTTGGATTAGAATTTTCATGAAAATCAATTTTAGCTGATAATTACAAGGTAATTATTTTGGTAACATATGAATGATTTCTTTACAGTTTTAGAAAACACTGAAAATCTGATTTGGTCAAAGGAATATCACTTTCTATTCAACATGTTCACTGTTACCTTGAATAGCAGAACAAAATAAGCACATCCTCTTCTTGGTACCACAATGTAAAAACTGTAGCATGTTGTCGTAGCTATTTATGTTGCTTTGAATAAAACCGTGATAGGAGTGCACATGTGTAACAGAGACAAGAAGCAGCATAGCACATGTGCGTCATGTGGCAATGAACGCTTTGAAAATAGCTATAAATTCACCGATGCATCCCCCATCTGTGGTCATAGTAGCAACTGGAGGAAGACTTAGTAGTCTTTCTTTGAGTCAATTGGTTCTTGTATTTCTCATATTCTGCAAGTTTTATTTTCAAAAAAAATCAAGTGTTTTTTGGTGGTCTTGGGCCATTTTTGGCTTTTTCTTTCTATTGACATTGTTAGCAGCTAGTAGAGAGGAAAAAATTGATTGGAATAGATTTTCTTTTAATGATATCACACCTTTTCCTTCCTACTTCTATCTAACATGAGTGGGGCTGACTCAACAACCGAATGGCTTCTAATGTGTTGGCGCATCTGAAAAAAAAAAATCTTGCTCAATCTAATTTTTTTTTTTTTTTTTTTTCCTTCTAAAAATTTATTACTTAATATTCTCATTATTTTGTACTCATTAAAAACTGTCAATGAAACTAAGTAGGTTTCTTCAGTTTTCAAGTAGGTCTGGCTGTGAATGGATCACATGAACAAGCCACACCAATAGTTGGAAGGCTGAAAATTCAAAAATTTAATCCTTATACATAGAAAAAAAATCTTCTTTTTTTTTTTTTTTTTACTTCCAAAATCCCCACCCCAGGTTTTGGCAGGGTTCAGTTTACAATGTAAGCTTATGCAGAATTGGTTACCTGTTTGTGCCTGCTCTTTTTTTTTTTTTTTTTTTTTTTTTTCAATTTTTTGGTGATCAAACAATAGGCTAGAGGAGTTACTCCACCATTGATCATCCCTTATTCCAATTTTTGGGCCTGCTGCCAAAAAATGTTGGTCACATAATGGTTTCTTTTTTTTTTTTTTTTTTTTTTTTTCTTTCAAATAATTTAGATTAACTTGATGTACTACAACAAAAAAGGATTTGTATTTAAATACTCTCCAATATCTATCAAACCTTTCTATGGCTAAAGTTTTATGCCCAAATGCTATGTCTGGAATTAGATTATTTTACTCTTACTGGTGTCATTATCCTTGTTGTCATAGTCACATTTCGACCATTGTACCCTCCTCCAGCCTTCTCCAGATGTCTCAGTCATAGTCAATAACCTTATTGGAACTTTGAACTAAAAACCTTTTATTTAATCAAAGGGGTAGACTGGAATGGGACCAATCTATTCCCATGGATTGGATAAAAGATTTGGTTTTGAAATTCCCAGAAAGTAATTGACCACATGACATCTGAAGAAGGACAGAGGGTACAACTATTGGAACGTGACAACAACCACCAAGATGAGGACACTAGTTCGAATAAATCAGTGAATAATAATTCATCATCTCAGAAATTCAGACAGTAATAAGATGATTTGAATAAATCAATTGAAAATAAGTGACTATTTTGTTCATGAAGAAAACAAAACTACTGGTTTATCTGCATGAAAAGTCGGTCTTGTTTTGTGAAAGAACTTTTTTGCTTGTTTTTCTGCACCTCCTCGTAATTCTCTTCTCTTATCTTTTATTTATCTATTTATTTATTCTTTTATTATCACACATTCTTCATAGACCTTTCCAAGTATCCAGTGTCGTGTTGGTTTTGGGGGGTGGTATTTGCAAATGTCTAAAAGCAAATTCCTTTAGATGTACACACTTTTTTCCAGTTGCCTGCAGAAAATTGTTGGAATTCACCTTTCTACTTGTAGATTTTATTTTGGGGGAATCTTTTTTGCTCGTGTTCCCCATACCCCAACCCATTCCCGTATGTGTTTTTGTTCTGGTTGAATTGGAAGACTTTTCAATGATTCAGGTCAAACACTAGATTTCCAGCACCTGTTATTTGTAATATCAGCACAGCTGGACAAGTAATTTGTATGAAGGACTCTTTGCTCAAACGTTGAACCCCTTCCTGTCATAGTTTGTTTGGCATGGAATCTGCTGTATATGTACTGATGTATACTATCTACTTTGATCTTGATTTTTTTCTTTTTTTTTTTTTTTTTTTCCTCTGTTCCCATCACAACCTGACTCAGGCTGTCGATCTATGGCACTGAGTAAACAGTGCGGATTGGAATAAAGTATAGCTCTTGGTAAAACTCAAATCTATGTCCCTCTTGCCAGAGGGAAGCCAATTTTAACACACCAGCAGCTTTTTCAACTTGGCTACAATAAGTCAAAATCCTACCTTTTTAAACCTGATATTTCTGTCATGTTTGTTTGTTTTGTGGTTTGTTTTTTTGTTTTGGGGGGATTTTTTTGTGTTTGTACTGGTTATATCAGTACAGCAATAGAAGTTCTTTTAGGCGAGATGGTAAAACATCAGAATGCATTAAACCATGTTTCCCTGTGGCAAGATATTCAAGTTGAAGTCTCAATGAAAGCTTGTTCTTGTTCATCTTGGGGGGAAAAAAAAGAATGTATGTTTTTTACCCTAGCATAACTGTGGCCATCATCTGACAGCAGTGAGTGAAAAGCGTAGATCGGAAATAAAGATGGTCTCAAACTGATGTCCCTTCTTGACACACAGAAGCCTGCATCAGTACACCAGCTACTTGGTCATCTAATCAAGTTTCACCAAGAGCTTATTCTTTATTTCCTGCCTGCACTACCTATTGCCATAGGATGACAGCCTGAGTTGAGTTGTTATAAACAAGAACTGTAAGTTCAATGATGCGTCCACCATCCTCAAGTCAATATCTGTGATTTCTGATTTCAAAGGGATTCTAAACAAAGTAGTTGTATATTAGTCTACTAATTCTTCCATTCTCTTTAGGACTTCAGTCTCAAGAAGAAATATTCTCAAACTTGTTTATAGCAATGTGTGTATACACACACATGTTTTGTGGTACATGAAGGTATCCACCAAGCATAAAATAATCTCTAGATATTTATTGAACAGAACAGCATTGAACAGATGAGAAGAAATGACATGGTTGGAAGATTGTGTAGTGCCGATCCCCAGAAGAGGATGGCATGGCTTCATCTTGGTTCAAACGCTGCCCACTTGCTAGGGAGTTATTTACCTCATTATCTGCTACCTTCGATGATGCAACATGCAGGGTAGCAAAATAAGCATGTCCTCTGCTCAGTGCTGCAGGGCAGTTCTAGCCTACTGCCGTAGCTATATTGCCTTGAAACCATTGAATGGATGCAAATATGTTGCAACACGTAACATAACACACCTGTTATGTAGCAGTGAACCTGTCAAGTCAATGAATCTATGCTACCAAATTTTCATTTTCACTGCTAAATAGTTTCTGTTCTTTGAGACTAACCTGTGTGAAATCAATTTGAGAATCAATAAAGAGTTCCAAGGTGTTAACACAACATTTCAGACGGCTCATTCTACAGCCATTTTCAGGTGTAATGTATAATATCTAAGGAAAGTCTTTTGTTAGTTTTCACTGGTAGTACAAAGCAAAAAAAAAAAAACGGTATCAAATTGAAAATTTAAACACTAACCGAAATGCCTGTTAAATAAGTGGTTCCATAGTTTTTAACATTGAAATATTGTCAGTGTTTTTCATTTATTACATATCACTCCTGAAGACGGTCATTGAATGAATCTATCAAAATGTTAACATCAAAGATAAGTAGTTGGATTTTCCAAAATGAAGATTATCGACGATTGTTGTTTGATTAATATTTTCTAAATATACTTTTTTTTTTTTTTTTTTTTTTTTTAAGGAGGTGACAAAAAGGACTATCTTTAAAAAACATGTCACTTATAATCAATCTATTTGTCAATAAATGCCAATAGTTCAGTATTTGGACTTGTATGTTTTGTACTTTTTTGATGTTGTAGTTGTCATCTTATATTGTCAATGAAAATAACTTTTTTTTTTTTTTTCTTTCCCTTGTTTCTGTTGAATTTGTTCTTCCAGAATTGTTATCCCAGCTGTCCAGTGTTCGAAGTCGAGCTGCTGCGGCCCAAAGCGTCTCCTCCCAGTTGCAGCAGTTGGAGATGCAGTTGCAGTCAACTAAGTAAGCACAATTGGAAATTTATTTCTACATCTACCACTACAACAACAACAAAAAAAAAAATGCACTTACTCACTCTTCTTGGTTGCCCCACCCTGCCCCGCCCCCCTATCCCTACTCATCTCTCTTGAAGTTGCACCTCATAGATTCCTTCCCGGCCTACCCCTCCATATTTTTTACGCAACTGGAACCATCCAAGACCCTCTGTAATTTGGAAGAAAAATCTTTCCTGATTTTAGCTAATACACATTTGCATGCATCTCAACATGGTAGGTCCCTTTTTTTGGTAATGTTTTGCATAAAATATGGACTAAAAAAAAAAATGGATCTATATTTGCATATTGATCTATCCTTAAGCTCACACTAATTCTTCTTAATCCCCTTTTATCATTGTACGAATCTAGGTTTGTTATTCTTGACTGCTGCTTCTCTTCTCATTCTTTCTCTCCCTCATTTGACAGAAAAAGAAAAAATGTTTGCCCTACAAAGGACATTCAGGTGTTGATGACAATGTGGTAGTCACCAGCAGGTTGAACATACCTCAAGAGTTGAATTCTTTTGAGTTTCTCATTATTTGGTTTTCTTTATTGAGTTGGTAACTTTCTTTTTTAGTACATTCCTATAACTACAAAGTAATTGTTCTGGTTGATTTCTAACTCCTTAATGACTCTTTGAAACACTGGTTTTGTATAAAAGCATATTTAGTTGCAAGGGTTCATCCAATTTTTTTTTTTTTTTCTTCCTTTCATTCAGTCGGTTTGAATTTCTTCATTACCAAATCATTGCATGATTTGTTTGACTTTGAAAAAATGCCACAAGGGTGCTTATACCTTTGCTGTTATCAGCTACAGGGGAAACTACATCAGGTACATACATAGTTGACAGCAACGGCCTATCTGACAATGAAGACTACCGTAATTGTTAGATTGATTAAGTAGTTAGAAGTAAATCCCCAGGTAAAAATATCCATTTCTTACCTGTAAATCTTGAAGTATCACAAAGAAATTGGGAAAGTGTCGGATTCACTTATTGTCAAATTCCAAAGCTGGTGTTGACTCTATTTGTCTACCGTAACACGAACAATCCTCAACCAATATGTTAAATTAACATCCTCCTACCATGATTTGAACTCAAAACCAGCTGATTGTCAAGAGACTGTCTTACTGACTGAGGTAAATTGACAAGTCTTACGTGTTAACAAAAGTTCATCATACATACACACAGGCTTATTTCATTCTGATAAATGAATACATTTATGCAAAAAATGTTTTTGTGTGTGTATATATATATATATATTATATCATATCAAATATAAAGAAAAAGGTTGCTGCAATAGTCTTTAGTCAGAATAAAAGTTGAAGTGGAGTTTGACCTGGCAGCAGCCAGTCATGTTTCCTGTGTACAGTTGCATTCTGAGTGACAAAAAAGTATCTTCAATCTGATGAATTTGACCTTATGAGTTGGACAAAGCTGTCATGGAGTAGACTGGGGAGCTCCATGGTGACTTGGAAGTAGTGCCATAAGGAATTTTGTCTCCTTGCCATTGTCAGCCAAGTTGCCTTGCCTGGTTGAGGTGTGAAGGAGAAGAACCCTACTTCATGGCTGATAACTCAAAGGATCTGGCAGTGTATGGGGCCCAATGGAAACCATGCATCATAAACATATTTGACCATTGATAGCAGTGGTCAGTTGGTGACATATGATCTGGGCCGGTCTTAGCCTTTTAGGACCCTCAACAAATTTTTGATTTTAGGGCCTTCACTGCCTCTTGGGGGGCCCACGAATGGCCACAGGGACCTAAGCAGCCATTTAGTTTGCTTATGCTTTAGGTCAGCTTTGCATATATTATTGTAAATGTTTTCATTGCTTTAAGGGCAAAAGCATTAATACCACTAACCTAGAGTGCCCCAGCAGTACCTCATGATATCAGACTGTTTTTCACTTCAGTGTATGTATTTTTTTATTTTTTTTATGCAAAGCCAGTGTTTTTGTGACAACCTCATTTGTATAAATTGAGCTGGCATGATCTTACAACCAACTTCAAGTATCCCATTTTAAATTCCCCTACGGTAAATTTTGTGTGTGCGTGTGGGAGTGGTCCTCCTTTCAAGGTTCCTTGTAGCATTTTTCCATAAGTGTCAGCTGCAAAGCATCTATGAGGAAAATGTTCTCCATTCACCTTGTATTCTGACATTTATTGCTACGGGGATTTATTATATGGGGAACAAAATATTTTTTAAGGTTTGGCTTTATGTTGAATACTTTGGCTTGTTTATTGGTAAGAATTTTCAAATCATATTATATAATTGTATTTTTTCCACTCTAGTACTAATATTTTTTTTTTTCTCTCTCAATTGTTATAATTTGAATGGGTTAAATGTTGTTGTGAACTTCCATTTTGGTAGTATACCATCTGAAATTTACTCCCCACACAAGGTTTGTGAACTCATTATATCCACGACTTTAATGTTTTAAATTTTGATTTTTAGCTGGGATTTTCTTTCCCTACCAGCAACCATTCTTTTTCTCTTTTTTTTTTTTCCTTTTTTTTTTTCCATATTTTTTTTTTTTTTTTTTTTTTTTTTTTGTCATAAGGCTTCTCACTGCATTTGAAAATTTCCCCCATCTCTAACCAACCAATCTTTGGTATCTTAGCTTGTTTTAGACCATTATACTCTTCTATGTAATGCCCCTTAACTTCTTCAGGACCAATCTGAGTTTTAAATGGTGGTTAGTTATTTCATATAATAATTTAAAAAGAAAGGGGGTTACTCATAATATAGGTAATGTCTGTTTATTACTTTCAACTAGAAAAGAAAATGATGCTTTCAGAACCTCTCATAGACACGCTCAAGGTCCTGGATCAGTTAAGGCAATATTACAGTATAATAATATGCTAACTATGTTAAATAGAAAAAGTGTATCATAATGTTTCATGTACTTATAAAATCCTGAAGCTCAGCAATTGTGTATGGAGGAGACTTTCATCCACCAGTGAACTGACCACAGCTACTAATAATAAAATGAGGTTATCTCTACATAAAAGGGGTCCTAATATGCCCTCTTATGGTTGTTCTAATTTCAGTCGGATCGATGGCGCGATGGCCACGACGCAGTCGGTAAATGCGTCGTCTACAGGTGGAGTCCAATCTTGGTCGCGGTTTCAATCCTGGCTGGCGCCTGACCACGGGTAATCAGTGCTACACCTTGGGTGAAGGTGTTTAACTCCCTACACAAGCCCTCCCTCTACCAGATGCATCCAGTCATGAAAACTGAGTGGGATCCACATTTTGCATACACACATAGATCTCTCTATCTCTCTCTATCCATCTCTCTCTATCTCTCTTTCTCTAACTCTCTCAACATGTCACTTAGTCTGGAGTTTCCCTGAAAAATTAGAACTAAATGTCAGGGTGGCAGTACTCTGTTATCTCTACCTTGATTTCCACACCATTAAATAGAGGGCGGTAGGGAAAAAATAGCCAAAAATGGGATCTTTTTATATAGATCTTTGTAAATCTTTTTTCCTCTCAACAATTTCAGAAATTACTGTAAACATCTTTAAAGTTTAAAACCTTATGTGCATTTTATGTGCATTTTCATGAGCATTGCTCATATTGAAGTTTGAATACAGCAAATTATTTTTTTTCTCTATACAATCATTAAGGTCTGTCATGAGACCCAACCTTGAAAATTGAATCAACTTCTTTCTATGGGTATCTAGTTTGAAGAACAAAAAGAGGCTGCAGTGATATTTAAGTAATTCCTTCTCTCTCTTCCAAAGCCTCTTTCCACTTCTTTACTTGATTCACAAGTTGTAGAGGAAAGGAGTGAATCAGATTTGTCATCATTTATGATAGAATCTTTGTCTATCAACCACTTTGAGATTCCTGTGACATCACACGCATATATATATCCCAAGATTTCTATAACTAAAGGTAAGGTGAAACATCCATCTCTTGGAAGACAACACCCATTGGAGTATGAACAGCCGGTAACTAAGTTACGGTTTCCTTCTTATGTGTCAGCTAGATGATCCTTGCAAGTTTCAAGTCTGGTTGACAGCAGAACTGAAGGGATACTTCTTCTCTAATTACACGGCTTAAAGCATACTCAATTAGCTGCTGATTACACAGAGACTTCTCTTAATAGTCTTCAACACTCTTGCTAATACTGGGAATGAAATGCTTATGCTATTCGTGATAGAATCTTTGTCCATTAATCATTTTGAGACTCCTGCCACATATATATCCCAAGATTTCTATGATTGCTGGGATATATGTCAATCTTATCTAGATCTCTTTTTTCTAATTCAGGCATTAAGCTCTTTGATAGGTTTGTCTTGAGATAGTTAACTAATCATACAAGACTACCAAAAGGGGTCACCAATATGAAAAGCTTTTGCTGTTGTCTTTTTCTCTCTTTTTTTTTTTTTTTTCTTTTTTTTTTCTTCTCCTTTTTCCATTCACTTCATATCAATTAGCATGGGTTTACCCTTGTAAAATCTCATAACTAAGAGCTAACAAGGCTTAGTGTCCAGAAAGGATCATTTTCTTAACCGCGAATGAGAACAGTTGTTGGATTACACTGTGCAACATTATTTCTGTTCATTGGTAGTCAGTGTTATATTCTGATTGCTCATGTGTTATAAGAATAGAAAATGGCTCATTCTCTTCAAACTTGACTTTTGTGTCCAGGATGGGGAGATTCATATGTAATGTTTTTCCTTACTTTGTGATGAAAAAATGCCTGTTGTCCATTTGAAAATAGGTAGATTTCAAATTATCACTGTCCTGGTTGTAAATGTGACATTTAAAGGAAATATCTCTATTTTTGTTCGGACTATCCTCATCTTGGTTGTTTTCTATACAACGTTTCGGCCGTTGTATTCTATGGCCTTCATCAGGTATCATCTGGTAGGTGTGGGGAAGTAACGAACTTGACCCTTTATCTAACCAACGGGGGTATATAGACCACACTCCCCTCTTAGCATTAGTAGTATTTTCAAATTATTATTGGGATTGAACCTAGAACCATTTAGATTACTTGCAGTAATTCTGTCCGATTCTCTAACCACTACGCCACTACGTCATGTGTCCACACCTACCAGATGATACCTGATGAAGGCCGTAGAGTATAACGGCCAAAACGTTGTATGGAAAACAACCAAGATGAGGATAGTCCAAACAAAAATAGAGATAATAATAATTCCTCATCTCAGAAATTCAGAGAAACATTAAAGGAACTAGTTGACATTTTCTATACTTTTTAGACATAATCAATCAAAAAATAACTCATTACCCAGGAACCAGAAAATTCCAAGTTGCATAATGTTATGATCTAATTTCACTAAGTTGTGAAAATTAAATACGACATAATAAAGTCGAAACTTAAGTAATAGCTTCCTTTTAGATGGTTGAGAATTGGTTACAAATCAATTGGAATATTCTGGCAGGATAAGAAGTAACTTCTTAATCGGCTCATATTAATGTTTGAGAAAACACTCAATAGGTAAGATTTGTAAAACTAGTGGACGGTCCACTCATTATATTCACCCACTCCAAAAGCATTAGTATTGCACCAAAACAGCTCAGAATATTCAATTTGACTATTGTACAGGGGAACATTTTCCTGATGATTGTTTTGCTTTTTGTGGCTGTGTGTACAGGGATTATTTTTCTTTTACTTTGGTTTCAACGTATCACTTTTCTCTTTCTTTCTCTCAACATTTTTAATCTATAGCACTCTTTAGGCTTCAGTCACTTAGTAAAATGTTTGTCCTTCCACTGTAGGTAATTCCTCTGAATTTGACAAATGCTGTAATGTCAGCTTCATTCATACATGAATACACACTGGTTACAGGCTTTCAACGTTATTAAGTGCACTAAATCTTGGCGTCCTTTAAAATGAATGCAGAGTGCTAAAGGTTAATTAAATTTTCTTACAAGCCCTACATCCAGCTTTTAAATCTTCAATCACAATTCAGTATCTCTTCTGAATCATGAAAAAAAAATTGAATCCCAAGATATATTGGCTAATAATCCCTGTACTTCATAAAAAGAAAGCAAGGCATAAACCTTTCTTTCCTTTCTCCCACGTTTGATCTCTTGAAAGGCACGTATATTTCACTCCTTATATATCCTCTTTGATTTCTTTGCCCTGAGGTGTGACTGTTGTTCATATTTTTTTCTTCAGCATGAATGTTGGCTTTGCAATTATAGCTTCCTTTTCTTAAGAGCAGTAAATCAAAAGTGAACTGTGATGTTTCTGTATTAACATTGGTGCATGGATGGAAATGGTCTAAACCTGCTACTTTTCATAGTCTCATTCCACCTTAATGCCCTTTGGAAAGGCATGTGCTTCAAAACTTCTCCAATACAAACTATATTTACATACAAATATCCTTCCTGATCCACGAATGATTGAAATAATGTGGAGTTAGGCAGTAATCTTTCATTGATACATGTTTAATTGGAGGCAGCTGACAAGGAATGTTTCTTTTAAATTGTTTTTTGTTAACTTTTCTTTTTTTATGTACAGGAGTGCGTGTCTTGGTCTAATGAGTGTGACCAAGCACTTTTGCTTTGCTTATGGCTGTTAAGACGGGGGTGGGGATGAAACTGGATTTTGAATGTACCTGTTGCAAACAGTTCCAAAAATTTGAAAGTCACATTTGGACACTATATACATTCATTTGTTCCCCGACACGCGTTCTCCTGTACGTAAATAAAAATAAAAAAAGCTTACTAAAAATTATATTTTAAAAAACATTCCTTGTCAGTCTGTCTGCAGTCAAACATCAATGAAATAATTGAGATATCCAGAAGACACTTATCCCTCATGCTATATTTTTTTCTTCTCCTGTGGAGAAAAAATTTTTCTTTTTTTTTTTTTTTCCATCCCACTTCGTGTATCTACTAAAACACAACAAGGAAGTAAAACAAATATGTAGATATGTCAATGTGCATATATCTATCCAGTGTTAGCAAATCCTTCATTTCTATTAATCAACTTCCCACTCTCACCTAGTCCTAAATCCCTTTCCCTTCCAACTCGAAAGCATGTATGGGGACTAGATATACTCATTAATCTTCTGCTTATAGCATTCTTCATAACCAAATACATGCCGTGTATATCGGCATATAAGTCGACTTTTCAAGCGTCAAGGATTTTCCGTAACGAATCCTAAGTCTCGATGAACTCTATCTACACGATGATGCTGATGTTGAAGAGTGGACTTATCCGGTGAATATTGGACTAAACTTGATTTAACTCCTTAGTTTTGGGGTCGACTTATTTGCTGGCATATACGGTACTTAGATGTTTTATTGCGACACATACATGTGCAAACACTAATGCGTACACATCGCACACAACAGATGCATGACCTAAAGTGCATGTACACCCATCCATTATACTTGTTGATTATTGAGAAAAAAAAACTGAAAGTTTTTGTTTTTTTTTCAAGGACCTTGGTTGGTATTTTTTTTTTTTGTTGCTGATGAATATTGTGTTGAAGGAAATGCTTGTAAAATTTTGCTTTTGTAGTTTTGTTCCAGCACTTGGGGGATTTTTTTTCTCATTTCACACAAGTCTCCATATTTCTTTTGAAAAATCCAAAAATGAATTGAATTCAAACCATCTTTTCTGTTCACATTCTTTTGTCTTCTAATCATCTATATATACTAAAATTCTCATTACATGTGTCTGTCTGTGGCTTCAAATTAGCCAAAACATTACACTTTTGCTACGTATCGAATTGAAATACATCTAAAATGTATTAACTTAAAGAATGGGTAAAATAATCAGGTGATTTTCAACTTAATAAAATCTGGGGTCTGCATCTACACTCTCCCCTTTAATGAAAATGGCTCAAAATGAATAACTATTGAATTCTATTTATAGAGTGGTCTCTTTTACTTCTACATTTGTAAATGTTTATAAAAAAAATCCATGTGCAGTTGGGCCTTCAAATTTAATGTTCATTCTGATCACATCAGATTTTTCTACTTTTCTCTCAATGGATGACAGTGTTGTCTAATATCTTCTAAAACTCTTGACAAAGCAGTGTAATAACTCTTAAACAGCCAGCTAACACTTTCTCCCACCAACCAGATGAGTCACCTGGAAGGCATAATCTTTTCTCTTGTCTGCTAACATAAGACAATTTTCCAGATTTATGCATTTTATTTGTTCATAACTAGTCTCATAAAGTGGCAAATCTTGAAGTTATTGCCAAATCATACTGTCAGTATGTGGTTGGGTGACTATCTGGGAATACAAGTGGCCTAACTTGTTGGGGAGGCATCTCATGTAGATCTCCAAATGTATGGAGTATTTCCTTCCTTTTGGAAGCCTTCAGCATGGTTGAAAGGGGGAAATGGTACTTCTGGTATTGCACTTCTTCCATACTTAGTGCCCAGGTACATCAGATCATAGTCCTGAACTTGTTAAGACGGTCTGCCAAGACTAAAAGAGCAATGCATACAAAGTAGCTAGGGAAAAAAAAATCTATTTAATTCCAGTTTCTTAAGTGATGAAAACAATCTTGTTCACTTATTGGTTACTGATACTAAAAATTAATGAATAAGAAATAAAAAGGTCAGGGTCATCTGCGTTGGAGAATGCTCCTTGTAAGCTAAAGTTTGTTGATTAAATGGAGGAAATGCAAATTAATAGACTTTTTCTGTTAAAAGAATGACTGAAATCAACAGTTTATATTATTTTAGTTCGGATAAATGTTTTTATTGTGGATAAAGTTTCTCTTGGGATGAAATTGAACCTCAAATCTTGTTGAAATGAAGATCCTCTGTTTGGTTTCAGATGAACAAACGAAAATCCATTCAATTATTATATTTTGGTCTTTAAAGAAAGGAGGAAAAGAAAAGATTAAGAACTCCTGCACGCCACTCAAACAGTTCTTATAAAATAGATGGCCTGGGTATTTCTATAGTCCAAGAGATTCAAAGTTCACTCTGTGCGTGTGTGAGAGAGATAGAATGTATTACATACATAGGTTAGGAACACAGAAATCTGGTTATTTTGTTAGGGTTTTCTGTTTTGTTCTTTCCAATTAAATGGAGTATTATCAACCATTCCAAATTTCTGACAAGTATTTACTCTCATCTCGTAAAAAATGTTTGAGTGGCAACAAAAAAAAAATATTTGATGGAAGAAAATACTAATCTAACATAGGTAATGGCTACATGATCATTGTTCTTCCTCGGTAGCTGCCACACCCATTGAAATTATTTTCCTTATACTCACACCACTCATTCTCTTTCTTTCCCTTTTTTTTTTTTTTTTTTTTTTTTCCCCCTCTCTTCAATGCGGGTTCAAGAAATCTATTTTGAACAAATCAACAACTACACTGTTTTATTCACAATAATCATCATTCATTAATGCAAGTATTATTGTAAAAGGAAAAAAAATATTTATGCATTGCTTTGAATTCAACGAATTTCAGTCACTCGTAAATGGCTTGGTTTTTAATTGTTGAATCAATTCCCCCCCCCCCCAACTTCACCTGGAAATTACTTATTACTGTATATTCCTATGCATAAGGCGACTTTCAGATAAGATGAAAGGCCACTTGTAGTCTGAATTTCATGGTTTTAGTTCACTGTTTTTGTATCAGGTGTATTTTTGGATGTTTCAAGGGGCATCTTATCCTCCGAAATATACAGTACCTTTTTCAGGACTTTTCAATTGAAATAATTTCAAATTGAATTTGAATGTTGCCTTTGAAATAATTTCATCTCCACATTGTTGATCATAAACAATAATTGAATTTTTTTCTTTTTTCACAACCATTTTAGATATGAAGGCATTGTGTTAAATGCCCCCAGTATAATCTTTCTTAGATCAATGTCAATTTATTCTCTTAAAATTGTCTTAAATACATGAACATGCAAGAAAAAAAAAATTGGCATTATTTGCTAAATGGGACCAAAATTATTCCACTTAATATTCCTGCATCACCTCGGATATTTAAGGAGAAAAAAAAAGGATTTTATTGTATATTCATTCTTGGCTAGTCTTGGTTGAAAAAAAATTCAGAAAAAAAAATTTCTATGTAAAAGATGGTGCCAATGCATAATGCTGCATGACCCCTATAAGTGTCAGTTTATCAAATTATCCTATTCCATTAGTGTGAAATACTACCTCTGTCCCATAATAGTTGTTGGATTCAGAATTTTTTTTTCATATCCAAATGTAACTATTATGGGACAGGTAGTATTGAGTGGATGAGAAGAAATAAGAATTTCAATTCTTGCCCAACATTTTCTTATGCCTTGTTGCATGACGATGGCTTATGTTGTGTTGCTTGTTATTTGTACAATTGCTCCTTGTGATGCTTTGCAATAGAGAAGACAACAGAAGATTCTATTGCACATGTGATATAATAATACTATGTCCCATAATAGTTACATTTGATATATGATGAAAATATGCGAATGTAACAACTATTATGGGACAGTTACTAATAAAGTTTGATTTTCATGTAGTCGCCATTGTGCATGCCTGGCTCGATCCCCAGTGCTTTGCATATTTTGATATGAAGGCACTTTTCTTTTTTCTGTTTAACCCTCTGAATATTTTTTCCTTCTTTCTTACTGATGAAACAAGAGTAAAGTGAGGTCAGTGTTTGATTAATATCATTATTGCCACAATTTATTTTCCCACTGTTATGCACTTAGAGGGTTTTGCCCTGTGATTGAACAAATCTTTGGGAATGAAGGTAAGAAATTCTTCATCTCATTCTAAAAAAAAGAAATGATAATAATAATAATTTTTATGAAAATTTTTTTAAACTATTCCTGGCTATGTCCAAGAGTCATTGATGTGCACTGAGAAGTATTGAACTGTTGGGTGGAAGCTCAGTTCTCTCTCTCTCTTTCAAAAGCCTGTTTAGAGAAATTCTTTTTGGTTCACTTTGAAGTAAAAACACCATCCCAGCTATGTGTAAATAACTGAGCACTTGAGCCCTGTAGGCAGTCCAACTGAGAGAAGGTTACCCCGAGAAAAAAAACCCCAAACCCACTGCTAAGACAGTCTGTCACTACCCTCATGCATTGAAAGAAGGGGTCAAGGCGGACCACAAAAAACAAGAACTGGCATCTTTCTGCAATTGGAGACGGTTCCCATCATCTCAACATGGTTGTGCCATGGATAGAGGGACTTTGAAGCCCAAGTTCTGTAGGAATCAACATTGTGACCCTTTCTCCACACTAATGAACTCCTTAGCGAATGGCCTGAGGTTTCTAAGAAACCTTGAAACCACTTTGACTATGTTGAAATAGCAATAAAAACAATTTTTAAAAAATCCGATTTAAAAGCTCAAAACTTGTGAACCTATTTTAAACTAGAAGACCTATGTGTCTTGAAAGAGACGAGACAATGCAGAAGTAGAAAACCTGGTTGAATATTGGGTTTTTGTTTTCAAAGTAGTTTGTATTTGGAAACAGGCTTTCATTCTCGAGATGGTTTAATCATCAGTCACATAATTTTGGCTGTCTGGAATGACCTTGGAAAACATTGGCCTAGTAGTTACTTTGAGATTTTCTTCTTTCTTCATAGCTAATTTTTTCTACAAAAAGATTTAAACAAATTCATTTCTATGAAATCAATCAAATGTTGACCTAAACTGTTGTTTCCAACCCTGATATAGCATGCATCTTGGAATATGATATGGAGAATGATGCTTCTATGTATACAGAGGGTTAAATTTTCTAACCATTTCTAATGTTTTGTGCTTTTAAAGAGGCCACTATTCGACTAGATAGTGGGGTTTCTTTTTATACAAATAAACTCATTCCTATCGGAATGTTTTGTTTGTTTTGTTTTAATTTTTTTTTTACTTTATTAGTATTTAAGATAATTTTTTTTTTTTTCCTAGATCTCACTTTATTTGCACAAATATCTTAAAATACTTCAAAGGAAACTGGATATGGGAATCATTTGTAATAGCTAACTTAGAAAAACTCAATGTTTTGGAGGACAATCAAAAAAATATTTTACCTCAACTTGCTAAAAGGACCTCAAAGTTATATATCTCTTTTCATTTGAGTTCTGGAATCGATTTCTGTTTGAATTGTATATATAAATGTATTTAGGAACTGGTTGGGGGTTGC
Organism: Thysanoteuthis rhombus; assembly: GCA_963457665.1. NCBI lineage: Eukaryota > Metazoa > Mollusca > Cephalopoda > Oegopsida > Thysanoteuthidae > Thysanoteuthis > Thysanoteuthis major. Next base: position 37,099,104 of record OY735239.1, read on the forward strand.
TTACAAAAATTGGCATAATCCAAATAGTGTTATTAAATATGTAGTCAACACAAATTTTAAGTCATTAAAAGATAAAATGGCCTCCAAACTTTGGGGTTAAAAAGAAATTAAATAAATCATAAGGAATAAAATTGAAATTTTATTTCATATTAACCACAAATTAGTCTAAATATTTGGTTTCTATGCTTTACTTTAAATAAATAAATAAATTTAGTCTTTTCACAATATCATAATCTTACAGCATTAATCTTTCCCGAACTATAAATTTTTCTACTAAAACAATTTTTGTTTTTTGTTTTTTTAACAATACTAGCATTTTGAAGTTTTTTAAAATCTTTTTTTTTTTTTTCAATTACTACTTTTAACTTTCATGATTTATTAGTCGCTTTTTATCGCAACTTTTTCACTCAGACTGATTGCTCTTCGGCAACAGGCAATCAACATTGATCAGAAATAAAGAAGGGGATGTGGGTTCAAATCCCACCTGAGACTTATTCTCTATTTCCAGTCAACGCTGTTTGCTTGCTGCCAAAGAGAGAAAAAGAAAGTCATAAAATTATTTTTAAAAATAATACTAGCATTGTTTAATCAATAGATTGTTTTTGTTTTGTTTGTTTTTTTCTTTCATACCCCAATTTTTACTTTTCTTTTTTTTTTCTCTTCCCTGCACTTTCTATATCTTAGTTTTTTTTTTTCTTTCTTTTTTTTTTTTCTTTTTGTTTCTTGAAATTAACACTTAGTGAAGAATTTTTTTTTCTATAGGAAGCTGGTTCTTCCCTCTTGCATTTTTATCTTTAATTCCAAATTAAACTTGTTCTTTTCAGGCAACAATTAGAGCGGCTACCTAGACGGCAAGCTGAAATTCCCAAGCCCCCAGCTGTCACTACTACTACTACCACTACCCCAAACAGTTCCACAGAACCACCAAGTGCAGCTAGCTCCAGTAATTCAAATAGCAACTTACAATTTTTATTACCCAGGTTAGAATTATATATATATATATTTTTTTTATCTCTTTAAAAAAAATTCCTTTTCATATCTTAGCCTTCTTTAAATGGCTGACAGCATGGTCACCAACTAATTTACAATGATTATTACGACCAGAGTCACTTCTTTAGATTCCCTAATCTTGAAACACGGTAGACAAGTCGGTCGCAAATCAGTCACTTCCCGAGGTGTAAGCCAGGAATTGGATGCCCCCACCGTTTTTATAGAATTGGGAAGTATTTGGAGATCTGCATTTTGATATTTTCAAAAAAGTCAAAAGTGTCCGGAAAGAAGATCAAAAACACGCCAAAATGATTGAAACAGAGCTCTGCTTAATTGGGAAATTGGAATCGTGTTTCTATTGGAAATTAGCCATTAAACGGTTTGTGAGAACCCTGTTTCCCAAATCCTTTTTTAGGCTCTTAACTTTGAGAAATACTTTTTCTTTTTTTTTTTTTTTTTTTTTTTCCCAACACTGCCATACACACGCATCTCATGGCACACAGCATATTGCCTCTTACACACAGGCCTCCATTCTAAGGCAATATAAATAGCTGTGGCAACGCACTAGACTCAGTTTCTGCCTTGCAGCACTGAGCAGAGGACACGCTTATTTTGTTGCTCTGTATGTTGCCCTATCCAAAGTAACAGTCAATGTTAAAGTAGGAAAGTTATGTGGAAATTGACAGTAGCTAAATGATGTGTGCTCAGATCCAAAGATTTTTCTGTTTTTTCTTTTTCTTTTTTTTTCTTTCTCCATCTACAAAACGGGAGGTTTGGGAGGACCGTTACCACAACTTTTTATCGAACCTTCCATCAAAAAATGCGAAATAAATACTTACGTAGATGCACACAGATGCACACACATCTTGTACTCGTTTATATCAACATGTGTACGGAGGCCACATATGTAGCCACATGCACGCACATGATCCATACTTGCATATGAACACATACCACATACGTGTGTGTGTGTGTATTTTGCATTTTTGATGTGAAGTTATGACAAGATTAGTTTAGATAAATTTGGTCCTTAGTGGTGAACATGCAATTTCAAAATTCCTTTAATCATTGCAATTTGAAATTGTGGTATTTTGCCCAGTGATCTATTATTACAATTGTAGATTTTTGGTTAGAGTACTTAAACTTTTGACTTCACCTACTGCCTAAAACAGTTTCAATAGGCTGTATATGTGTGCCCCCCTCATTGTGTGGGTCTGGGTTTGCTCTCACCCCAATAGTAATGATTTGATTTTCTTCTTTCTCTACGTAAAGCTAGTTTTATTTGCCCAACCTGGGGAAGGGTTTTAAAGTAAAAGTATATATAGACCCCACCAGGCCAATTAGTTAAATTAAGTTCTCAACTACTCCCTGAGAGGTACTTATTTTTCTTGATCATCTATACTTGAAGATACTTACTAAAGAATACATCCATTTTTTCTCAACATTTAGCACTCAATTGGTGACTTCGTTTGCCAAGCAAAACATATTGTACTGCCATTGCAGGCAACTCTGATCGCCGAAGAATAGTTTGAATTTCACCATTATGTTGACTTCAGTTATACATGAACAAACATACAAGTTGGGCATTTAGCAAATGGGGGGGGGCATGGACAACCAGACAAAACCCCACCCACCCCTAATCAGTTTTCAGAGATGGGCGGTGGGTTCAGTTTAGGAGCTTATATTGCTTAATCTGTTCACTTTTTTTTTTTTTTTTTTAAGGGGGGGGGGTGTTTTTTGTTGAAAATTCCTAATTTTTAGTGATCAAGAAAAGGCTATAGAGGTAACTTAGTCATAGATCACCCCATTTTCCAAATTTTTAATTGATCGCACCCAAAATGACATTCTGCCAAATGAGGTTGGATCATTCATTGACTAAGCAGACCTGTTAGCTTGCGGCTTGAATAAAAGGAGTCGATTTTTCTCCTTTGTCTATTGCCCTGCTGATAATTTACAATCATTTCAATAATTCATTGCAGTGTTGCCCACTTTATTTACTTCTAAAATTGAGGGGGAAAAATATCTTGAAACATCTAGATTTTCCAGATCTTTATCCAAAGCCTAGGAAATATACCAAATTATCATTGGTAAATTAAGTGTGACTTTAATCTTAGACATTTATCTTATTAAAATATCATTTATATAATAAATCCTGTTATAATGAATTAATTTAGCTAAATGAAAATATTAAAATATTTGAAAAATAATCATAGCAATTTCTAATATCTCGTTGCAGCCCAAAACATCTCGATTGGCAGCACTGGCTTATTGTAGTCTTTCTTAAATCAACTGTTAATTATCTACCCTCACTTCTCTGCCAACAATGTAGGACAGTATTTCCCCAAGTGGGTGGGAATGCCCCATTGGGTGCGCTGGAAGACTCTAGTAGGGTGGTAGATAGGCGTTTGAAGAAAATAGAAATTAGTCTCATCGCATCAGGCCTGTCCCTCACATTAATTATTTTTATATACTATCGAGTACTTTTAGATACTTTTGTGCAACTATATTTCTAGTTATAAAATAAATGCTTAGATTTGGAAAAAAGAGAACAAAAGTTTTAATTTAATTTTCAAAGTATTATTTTTTACCAACTTGACAAAATCAGGAGTGTCGCTGAAAATACTTGAAAAGGGAGGCGTAGTCCGGAAAAGTTTGGGGAGACACCTTAGTTTTCTGCTTTTCAACTCGTGAGAAAGCTCTCAGCAAGACAGTATAATAATTCAACTAAGAAGAGGTACCTGCTCTCCTCTGCTACTGAGGCCTTGTGCCAGACTATTATGTACAAAACTTCTCTAAATCCCAGTGTACCAATTTAAATTAAATTTTAATTTTTCAAATAGGCATCATAACGTTTTGTGGACCCAAATTTGATCAATCTGAAAGATTCATTTTTCACTGGTTATTTTATTTAATTATACCATCTTTGTTTTGATTGAAGTTTTATTTTATTTCGTGATATTATTTCTTCACAATATACTCTTTGTGTAGCTAATGGAGGTCTGAATTCTAACTTTCATCCTTGTTTTGATTAAATAAAGTTTCTGATAATCCTGCAGCATAAAATTCAATATTTCTGTTTGATTAGAACGGAATAATTATATGTATGAAAACCAAACCATTTTATTTATTTACTTTTCATTTAGTTTTTGATTTTTGAAATTGAGAATAACCGACCTTTCATTTCTTATATGAATCTTGATTTATTTTTTCTTCATTTTGAAATAAAAGTACAGAAATAGGTTTATTACAACTTCAACCATAAACTTTCCTCCTCTTACAATATTTTGTACTGATAGTCTACCAAGGGGACCTACTAACTTGATTTACTTCTTGAATCAAATCCCTCTTCCGAAACTATACTTTATTTCAGTCTCTTAATCCTCGTTTTCAAAGTTATGGGAAAGTTTTGTCCATAACTTTGAGAAGAGTCATTAAACGATGAACTGTCTCATCAGAAATTGTTTGTGTAAGTTGATATTTGGCTTGATTACTTGTGTAGCTGTTTTTCTTTGAAACTGTAATTCCTACTGGTTGTCTTTTACTTGGATGATCTCCCCCCCACACACCATCGCTTAAGCACTTGGAACAATTTGAATTAATAATATTGAAATTAGATGGTGACTATTTATGCTTCTTTTTTTTTTTTCTTTTTTTTTTCTTCTCAATTGCTGCACTTTTCTCTCTCTCTCTCTCTCAGCACAATCCAATTAAAACTTTTCTTTAACTTTATTTTCAGCCGTACTTTTTGTCCCTGCCACACTTCAATGAAATATTCTGATGCAAAAGCTCTCCCTGCCACTTCTTAATTCTACTCATTCCCGAGTGGTAATGAAAAGTATGACACGGACTTTGTTGGAGACTATTAGTGTTAATATGAGGCAGGGATAAAAAGTACTGCCCCTATATTTTCAAAGTGATGAACCGGCAAATTTTCAGAATGAAGATCGATAGAACAAAATCTGGTAGAATCCTAGTTCCCGTGTGTAAAATGGAGATAACTCCTGCTAGCCTTGAAATGAACTCGGTTTTACCAGATTACCCCCCACCCCTTGTAGTTTGGTAATATATACTTTTTAAATAACGAAAAACTACTTCATTTCTTTACAAATCCTAAGCATTTAACTTGCCACGTGAATGTTAAAAACTGCACGCAAATAAGAACAATTCAATTTACTCAAAGTAATAACAATATAATTTGTATATTTACTTCTGTTTTTATTTGATGGGTGAAATAATCATGTAAAACTTAGTCCATTTTAAGTGTCACGGGTCATCTCCCTTTTATGCAAGTAAATTAGGATTCTACCTTAAGTTGTTTAATTAGCTGTTGATTTAGATTCTGGAGCAAAGTGGGGGATTGACTTTGGATTAAATTTAAGGAATTTCTGCAGACCTTCACTCTTTTTAATCTTTTTAAAATGTTGCCAAACTCCAGTCAGTGACTAGAGTTGACTTAGTTTTTCCAGGGTGACAACTACAAAAATCTTATCTAATTTAGAGGGGTAAACTGTTCACCATTCGTCTGTCCTGTGAAATTAAACCGATGCATAAAATGAACATTCTCCTACCATGATTTGAAATTGCGACCAAGGGATCGGTTGGCAGATCTCTTACCACCTGAGCTAAACTGACATATCTTAAGTAGCTACATAAATTTGTTACAAATACACACGGGCTTGTTTCATTGTAATAAATAGTTTTATACTGAAAGTATATATCCTTATAATTTTCTATTTATTATATATACAATTCAAAAGTTGCAGTAATCCTCTTCAGTTAGAATCTGACCCTGCTGTAGCCAGGCTTGTTTCTTATAAGTTTTTATTGCATTCATAACTTTCAAAGAATTATTAACCTTTAGCAATCTGTTGGCAACAAATTGAATACACGAATTACGAACTTTCAAAGTTACTGCGTGCATGAGAATTTGGTGCCCTTGAGGGGGGAAAAGAAAAAAAAAATGCAGAGTGCTGGAGGTTAGATTAATGACGGGACATAACAGCAAGCAATTTTTTTGCACAAAATAATTTTCACACAATTGTTGACTGGAATGTTGACTTAAGACTTCTCCTCTGAACAAGGATGTTGTATTGCAGGGGTCGCCAAACCTTTCAGACTATCAACCCCTTCATTGAATCCTTGTTCCCTTAGCCTCGACTACTTAGAGAAATGTATCAAATATACCAATACTACATCATGAAATGTATCAAATCTCTAAAAGAAAAAAATGCTAAATCCATTATCTATAAAAATTGGGAGATTAACAGCAAATCAATCGTAAAATATTAAGTGTACAAAACTCTATAGAAGATGTAGAATGTAATGAATATTTGATTGACCCTCTACCATTTATCGACCCCTTGGATAGTCCCATCGACTCGTACAGGTCAATATCTTCCACTTTGGCGACCCCTGCCGTAGTGTGAATAATTTACTATCCCTTATATGCTTGCCTTATTTTCTGCCTTACTAATCGGCTTTGCTCATTTGTTCCGATTGTTGCTTGGGATTGACATCCTTTTGGTAGCCAGTCATCATTTAAAACCACTCTTATTCCTTTTTCGTATGTCCTTTCAACGAATTGCCTTTAACACATTCACTGCTACCCTGGATAACGCAACATACAGCGCAACAAGCAACGAAATAAAGCTGGTCCTCTGCTCAGTGTCACATGGCAGAAACTGAGTTTAGCACTTTGCCATAGTTATTTATATTGCCTTGAATAAAACCGTGGAAAGAGGCAGTACTCACCCTACCACAACAAGTGCGTTGTGTGGCAGTGAACGTGTTAACATTTTTCAAAAAGTAAGGTTTTGAATTTTCGTTGAAAATTGCGTCGAGAAATTTCAGTTTAATAGGGGTTTTTCAGAGGTAAAAGCTGAAAATAATCATTGTTTTCCATCCTGAAAGTAATTTGATAGCTAAAATATGGAATTTTGTGCCTAGCACAAAATAATTCCAGATAACAAAGATGGAAATTTAGTTCTTTTGATTGTGAAGACGATTGAAAAACAGCTTCAGAAAACTCAGGATTGCTTTGTTTTTGGTTCTCCTTAACCTTTGGCACTCAGTAGGTGACTTGGAACTTCGTCCTGCCACAGCTGGCCAATTTTTTTTTTTTTTTTTTTTTTTTTTTTTTTTTCCCACCCCCTTTCAAGTTGAAGATTTTGTCTTGTCAATTTCAATTGTACATGAACAGACACACGAATCAAATGCTTTCAAAGTTGAGTGCCCAAAATCTTGGCACCCTTGAAAAAAGAATGCAGAGTGCTAAAGGTTAAAACAAGTCCCAGGATCTGACAGTCTGAGTAAAGGAAATTCGTTTCTTTTTGGAGTTTGATATTGAGGAGTTACGGATGATAATATTAATCGAAAATTGTTTGCCTTTTTTATATATGGCTTATAAAAATAAAAAAAAAGAAGAAAAATGACATTCGTCGTCTCCACTCTCTCTCAATCATTTATGGCTGAATGTTGAACACTTGAATAATTTTGGTCCTTAATAGTTGTTGTAATACAGAACTTGGCAGAGAGAAATAAAATCTATGTATTGATGTTTATATTTAGAGAAATTTTGATAATTTTATCAGATTGTGCAGTTATTTTATAAATGGTCGATTGTTTAATTCAGCCCCTTAATCCTTAGAAATATTCACATCTTCAAGAATTTCCATTATTTCCAAGGAAGAATGCTTCATCTAATATAAAATAAACCAGGATAATGTAACTGTAACAATTGGACATGAAAAAAATAATCACTAATTAAGATTAGGTAAGAAAAAAAGATGTGTTCAGGGATTAGATTTGATCTCCTGCCAGCCGAAAGTGTTCAATCGGTTGAGCAGTACCATACATCGGCAGCTTCCGGAAACGTTAGTTTTGCCCATGGCTTATCCTTCCTCTATTTCTGTTTCGTACTGTTCACTTTCTGCTGTGGACGGACAGCCTGAGTAAAGTTTTGTTGCCACTCGAAATTGAGGGTGATAGAAAATACTAGTCAAAAATTAATAATGATTACAAGTACCCTTCTTAGTATAACAACATTTTTACTTGGAAATAGTAATATCTGTACCTTGAACGAATGAATCACCGTAGTCCGCATATGTACCAGTACTTTTTATTTATTTTATTTTTTTTTTTAAATTATTGGGTGGAGGGTAGATCTTTAACTATCATTATCTCTTTGAATAGATCTTTTGTCAAAAATTGAAATAGATCTTTTTATCTAAAGTTATCTGAAAAAAAAATTTTTTTTTTTTTTCTTAAAAAAAGAAAATAGATCTTCTATCTAAAATCATCTAAGGAAAAAAAAAAGAAAATGGAAAGGTCCCAAATGACCATAGATCATAGAAAGAAAAAAAAAAGTTTCTAGATGGTGCCTAGCAGTGTACTTGTACAAATTATGAAGGTTGTAGCCCCCTAAATATGAGCAGGAGTGCCCAGAGATACACTAAGTGAGAAGAATCTGTAACCCACTTGACTGGTGTTGATGCAACAGTGATTCTATTCTTTGAAAAGTGAATATTTCTATGGACTCCTCAGCGGAACTGAACAATTGACCATCAATAAAATAACTACAAAATTTCCTGATCGAAATAGTTTACCCTGCTTTTTGTTTAAATTGTCTTACGTTAACCAGGTATTATTCCCTTTCCGTCTCTCGCTCTTTATTGATGTGATAATATATTTCTCTTCTTTTTTTTTTCCTCCTCTTCTCTTTGATTTCTAGGTGTATGGAGTTTGCATTGTCTGAAGGCGATCAAAGCAATCTAGAAATGGACCATAGTTTGTTCGTTCAGGAAGTCCTTTTGTCGACATTAGCTGACGAGCTGCAACCTCAATTTCTGGAGAAAATGCTGCAGTTGGAAATTGGCAGTGGAACGAATCCTGCGGAAAAGATGCCCAACATTGGGGGTGGCAGTAGCACCAGCAGCGGTAATGGTGGTAACAGCAGCACTGTGAGTGGTGGCGGGAGTAGCAGCGGTAGCAGCAGCAGCGGAGGACAGCAGAAATCCACAGTGAAAAGTAAAGCTATGCGTCAGAGGCCAGTGGAGAGTTCTTTGCACAGTCAACCGAAAGGTGGAGGAGGAGGTGGCGGGGGAGGAGGAGGTGGCGGCAACAATGGTGGTAGCAGTGGAGGGAATGGAAGTAGCAGTAGCCCTAACAATATTAACAACAACGCTACCACTGCTACGGGCAGTGGAGCCAGTGGTGGCAGCGGCAGCAATGGCAGTGGTACTCAGAATATTTCAGCGCTTAAACATCAGATGTCAAGCCAATCGTCTAACCTTGCTTCTCGTAGTGCGTCAGGGACTAGTCCAATCTCTGGGCCTCCCCAGGGCTCCTCACTTACGCAAGCCAACATAGTCTTACTTTCTGGCCAGGCGGGCAATCTCGGGCGGGGATTAAATCCTGGGGGTCAGGGTATGGGCAACATGGTTGGGGGCAGTGCCACGCCCCAGGCACAGTCCAGATCAGCTGGTTTGAGGGAAGCGTTGGTTAATACGAGTTCTGCTAAGAGAAACATGCTCAAGCATTTAGAAGCCACGAAAGCCTCCGATAGGGAACCTCCACCACACTAACCAAAAAAAGTTTAAGATGTTTTTGGCGTACATATTCAGAATCCAGTTTTTGTGGTCTTTATTTATTTCCTGGACGACGTTCTTGCTTTGCTAGAAAACTTCGTAGCGATAAGAAAAAAAAATAAGAAAAAAAAAAAAGATAAAGAAAAAAAAGCGCAAAGACAGTTATATAAAAGAAGGACAACTGATTGTACAAAGTTGACTTGAACTGACACCAGATTCTTTTTAGACTTGCTGTGAGCTTTTTGTAAAGTTGGCCTGTGATATTTGTATTGTTTTGCCATGATATGGCCCCGGCCATGTTTACAGGAATAAACAAAATCTGCACGTTTCATCAGCCGACCGAGACTGGTGTAAAAGTGTCACAAATGTCAGTCCTGACTTGGATTTGATGTCTTTTGAATAATACGATTTCTGTGACTATTCTTTCCAATCTCCAGTTGTAACTTGAAAGAGAAAAAAAAAAAACTATGGGGAAAGAAAATTACCTATTTTCTGACATATACACGTACACACCCATACATACATACATCAGCATGTCGTAATGCTATGCTACGATGTTCCAGTGGTCACATGATCAAGAATCTGTCATCCTGGGCAACTTTGACTTTATTGGGACACCCAACCGGTTGGATTCGATCGTTGTTCTATTAGATGCGGTCAGCAAGAAGGCGGCACATGTGACCACATCGTCAAAGATGTACGCATATGTACTTGGCGGCACTAATGCATTAATTGGTGTGTATGTATGCATGTGTATGTACGCATATTGTGTGTATGTATGTATGTGTGTGTGTGTGTGGACACTTTTCTCAAACATGTACGTCTGTTTTTGTTGGGGTTTTTTTTTTTCTCTTTTTTTTTTTTCTTTCTTTGTTTCCTCCTCACCCTTTTAGTGTGTATATGTATGTAATATATTGTGATTATTATATATCTATACACACACACATACACATACACACACATACGCACACATGCTCACTCACTGACTCCCTCATGGTGGTATGTTAACTGTCGAGTGGATTCATGTGTGTCCATACATATTACTTCTGTCTCCTCAACTTCTAAAGACAGGAAAAAAAACAATGCAAAGAAGTAGAAAGAAATTATGGATGGCCTACAATACAAGAAAAATCTTATTTCCCTTCCTTTTGAAGAAAAGAAAAGAAAAAAAAAAACAGTTTTAAATGAAATCAAGAAAAAATATATCTATATAAATATATATACTAAAACTTTGTCCAGGTCTGTTTACTTTCCAATTCCCCCACCCACCCAGCCACTCTGCTTTTTTTTTTTTTTTTTTTTTTCTCCCTCTGACCACTTAATTTTTTTTCTTTATATATTTGCCTCTGATTTTTGAATATTTTTTTTATATATACACACCAACAAACCAATCCTTTCCAACTTGCAAAAAAGAAAAAAATAAAAAAAACTGAAATGTATCAATAACATCTGTAATAAACATGTATATTTCACTGCAATAATTTTGTAAATACGTGGGCACATGTGTTTTTGGCATGCTGCAGAGGAGGACATACATGAGTATCACAGCTTCCAGGTCCAAAAAGAAAAGGACCTCCCCCATCAACTGGAGCCTGTGAACCTAGAGGGGGCAACTGGTCTTGCTGTCCCCCCACCCACAACTCCTATTGGGGGAGGTCTTTTTTTTTTTTCTTTCTTTTTCTTTTTTTTTTTTTTTTTTTAACCAACTTGCAGCGAAGGATGCATGTTTCAATAATGAAAGTGTTTAAACTGAAATAAACTTGTTCAGATCAACAATTCTTTTGTCCAGGCTCTTAACCTTCTCATTTACAACACCTTTTTTTTTTTTTTTTTTCCTCTTTCTTCTCCAATCATTCAATTTAAAACTTTTCAACTTACTTCAATATAAGCACCTATTGTCTATGATATTGAGAAGAGTCATTACCATACCAACTTAGTTTCGGACAATTTGAATTCTTCTTTTAATCTATGATGTAGAGACTGATATTAAGATTTATTCTTGGAGAGGCTTAAGGAAATGAATGGTCGTGACTTCATTGTAGATGGAAAGAAGTTGAATCGTCCAAAACGAAGTTAGATGTGTATACTGTCTATTAAAATAATGAGATAACCTACCTTAAACTCTCTCTCTCTATTCAACAAACATACTGAAATTATTTAATTCTTAGTCAACGTTTTCATCTACTAGTTTTCTACTACACTTAAACATTTTTTTCCTTAAATATCTAACATTTTTTATATATATATATATATATATATATATATATATATATATATATACATATATATACACTCTCTCTTCGTCTTGTTTCATTAACAGTGTTTCCACACATTCCACCCGCCATGTTTCTGCTCTGATGTGCAAAGTACCTGATGGATACTCTGTTTCTTTTCAATCTGTGGAAATATACGTCGGAAATATAAATTTTATTTATTTACCAACAAATTACCCACCCTTATTGGAGGAACTCTTTCACTATGTAAAGCAGAAGACGCCTGTATTAAAAACTCAAGAAAATACAATAAGCTAGTGTCAAGTTTTCAATGTACAGATAAACTATTTGCACAAGATATGTTCAGAGGAAATCGACAATCTCCGAGCTTTGTCCAATCTAGGATCAATTACAGACAAATCTCCTACTTTGGAATAGGATTGGACAAAGTAGGAGTTTCCCTTGTATTTAAAATGCAGAGTATAATTATATTGTAACAACTTCTTTAATCTTGGTTCATGACTCTATTTCTCTCGTCTCTCACACTTGGCAGACAATATTCTTTATCCTTTTTATTAACAGGATCATTACTCCCTCAAAAGACTTATAGTTTGACTCCGTTAGCTTTACAAAACTCCTGATTTCTATTTTGGTTCACGCTCACAACACACAATGCTGATAGAAATAAATTTATTGGAGCGGTGGTTTTGAAACTTTAAAAACTCCAGAACCCTTTCTATGAAAGAAATATTCTGGCATGCCCTTATTTTAAGCATTTAGTTTTTAGACTAACTACTGAACTACAATAATGAATAACTTTTGATCTTTGAAAATCATATTTATTCCAAATGGATCATTCATTTGAATCCTAATGTATGGTACAGGTCTGCATGCAATAATTATTGGTCAATGAATGATATGGTTTCTCTGTCAGAATTTGCCATATCTTGAGCACTGCTGCATTCCCAAGCATTATTTGCCGGACCCACTGGGATTTTATATATATATATATAAATTTTTTCTTTAAATTATCATTTACAACTGTTTTTGTCTAACAGGATTTCCATTACTTATATATTTGGTTAAGTAATATTGAAGTCTATTTTGAGGTGTAAGTCTCTTTTCCTTTCTCTCTTCCCACCTTGCTCTCTCTTTTATTATCCCCCCTCTCTAAGCACTGACAGATAATAGTTGATATTCTTTTCCTATGCATTCCAGTAACAAAACAATTTCATTCTTCCTCACAACGCCTGATCTTCTCAAGATTTTCTGTTCAATTTAAAAGCATCGGTTTTAAGCCTACAGTTTTTTTAACCACAGAATTTTCTCTCATGCCCATTTCTTTTTATACAATGTTCAATAAAAATTATCACTTACAACTGAAAAAAAATAAACTTACATTATTTTTACTCAACATCAAAAAATGATTTTGTTATCGGTAGATGTTACTTCAAGTGATGTAAATTGGAGGTAATGGTAATCTTTGGTCTTATGGACGTAAAATATAGCAGTTACACTCAGTATGCACAGGATTAAAACAGTATCACTATACATTGTTTTGATCAGATATTAATACAAAAATGAAGTTAAAAGCCATTAATGTTTTGTTTTTTTTTATCTGAATATTGCGCTCTATCAATTAATTTAAGTATTGTGGAGACAGTGCATTGGATATGCCAAACTGACGTAATTTCTTTTTGAAGCGTATCCAGAGAATTCTGACAATCTGGATGTTTGGTGAAGAACAAATTGATGACTTTTAACTTCATAATTGTTTTAATATCTGATCAATATGTGGTGTAGTTATACTTTTTGGATACTTAGTGTACTATGTTCAGCTACTATATTAACATCGGTAGGACTAAGGTTCACCATTACCTCCAATTAATGTTGCTTTAAGTAACATCAACCTTGTTAAGATCTTTGCTTGGGTCCCTTCCCCATAACATAAAAAGTTTTTATAATACTTCCTTCCCCTCTCCACTCTTGCTTTCCAAAACTAACAAATTATACAGTTTTACTCAAGACTAGGGTCTTCATTTTGTCTTTTATAGTTACATTTCAGCCATTGTACTCTCCAGCCTTCTTCAGGTGTCCATTGTGGTCATGAACTTTCTGGGAATTTTGAACCAAAACCTTCATTCAATCTACCGGTTGTATTGTTCTTCTGTTGGTCAGGCCAGAGAATCTATCGTATCAGTTAATTCTTTTTTGATTTGTCCTTGTGATTTCGCTAGTTTGCCTCTTCCAATTAACTAAAGTTTATGACTTTCTTCTTCTCTTTTTCTTCTTCTTTCTTTCTTCCGTTTTTTCTTCTTCTTTCGTTTTTTCTTCTTCTTTCGTTTTTTCTTCTTCTTCTTCTTTCGTTTGTTCTTCTTCTTCTTCTTTCGTTTTTTCTTCTTCTTCTTCTTTCGTTTCTTCTTCTTCTTCTTTCGTTTCTTCTTCTTCTTCTTTCGTTTCTTCTTCTTCTTCTTTCGTTTCTTCTTCTTCTTCTTTCGTTTCTTCTTCTTTCGTTTCTTCTTCTTTCGTTTCTTCTTCTTTCGTTTCTTCTTCTTCTTCTTCTTCTTTCGTTTCTTCTTCTTCTTCTTCTTCTTTCGTTTCTTCTTCTTCTTCTTCTTTCGTTTCTTCTTCTTCTTCTTTCGTTTCTTCTTCTTCTTCTTTCGTTTCTTCTTTCGTTTTTTCTTTCTCTTCTCCTCTTTCTCTTTCTCTTCTCCTCTTTCTCTTTCTCTTCTCCTCTTTCTCTTTCTCTTCTCCTCTTTCTCTTTCTCTTCTCCTCTTTCTCTTTCTGCACTATCCAACCCAAAGATTGAATTCATAACTGTCAGGCAGTTACTAGATACCAACATGCTCTTGTCTACAAGACTATAGAACAATCTGGTAATGGAAACTAGGATTCTTAAACCTAATGTTGCTTGTCTGCCTCTTGCACTGAATTACAGTGTATGACTTTTTGCACTACCGCTGGTGTAATCAGATGAAATTTTCTAGTCTTGGGCTTAATATTATCAACTATGACAGACAGGTGAAGAAGGCTGGAGAGTACACAGGCTGAAACGTTATGACTAAAACAACCAAGATGAGGATACTGGTTTGAGTAAATTGGTGTATAATGAGAATTACTAAATCTCAATTTCAAACAAAAACAATCTTTCAATCAATTTATTAGATAAATCTAAATGCCAGGCAGAAGACACTCCTGCTCACACCTTAGACATGGAAACTGATGGTTGGGGTCCTTCAACACTATTCATTTATCCTCTTGTGCAAAGAAAAATGATTTTAATGCAACCTTTTTTTCTGTGGCATTTGTTTTAACAATTGTGTCCGACTAGATTGCTCAAGACTTGCTTTGACCCTTTTGTGTCCAAGATTGTCAAGGAATTCACCATGTTATCTTACACTGATATCTGCACCCTATGGGTATCGTAGATTTTACTAGACTCTCCTTCCCGCAATCCAAGTACCATCTATGCCAGCCTATAAGACAAATGGTTTACAAGGGTATTTGAAGGACTACCAATCACTGCAACTCATCCAAGCCCATGACTCAAAGTACCCCTAGTCATTGTATAAGCACTTTGAATGCAGGGTAATATTTGCCTAGTTTTGTTTTTTAAAATAGATGCCCATCTTATATACCAACATACAGAGTATGCCTTCGAATTTAAGACTTGTTGGTATGTAAGGAACACCAAGGAACCAAGTTTTGTATCTGGTTATCTGTAATTATGATTTTCCTGGGGTTGGGAGGGTCCTGTCACCCTGGTGATCTTCATATTGTGCCACACCTCAATGTTAGAATACAGTAAGGACTGCTGTACGAATCCATTGTTCAATCCACGAAGAGGATTGACTGCATGCCTTGCACCCCCTCACCCTTTGCTGCTCTATGATTTAGTCCGGTATTCTTACTGGTTCTGGGTGATTGATAAGATAAATTTGATTTAAGTATAAGGTTGGCGAGCCTCATTAGTAAATACCGTATTTGATGGCATATAAGATTTTGCCTCTCATTGAATTCTTCTCATTTTTCATCCAGTTTTTTTTAACTCTTCGTCTGGGCAATGAGGGTTATTTATCTTTACCATTTTGGGTGGTGAAAAAAAAGTCTGGTCCTATGTGCTGTCAGTTACGGTACTTAAATAAGAAAAACTCTTATCAATTTGTGGAAGCTCTTCTACTCAATCAGGTAAGTCTATTCTAAGATCTGAGATATCTACTTCATATAAATATGTGTATAGAGAGATATTTTCCGTTACTTCAAATCAAGCTAGCTAACAAGTTTGTAGTATCATATAATGGCCTTTCAATATTTGGGATACCGAAGTGTGTACCATGGGCTGGAAAATGAGCTAGTCTCACAAGCCATTGTTAGGAACTTCAATCTTCATGAGGCTCCCACTGTTGTAGCCTTGTGCCAGAATAAGCTTAGTATAATAAATCTTACATCTAGTCAAAATGAAGCCAATTGCTTACATAACAATTTTTCGAATAGTCTGGTCTTTGAACTGGAGCTTTTATCAGTACTTGCTTAAAGGTCTCATTCAACAGCTTTTAACCTCAATGTCTAATCACTTCTCCATTTATAGGAATTTTTTGATAACTAATAGCTTATTTTCTTGCAACTTGAATTGGGTCTTATTAGACCTGTAGTTATCTCCCTTGGACACTGGTTCCCCAATCAGATTAGAAATTGCTTTATTCTCAAAGTTATAACATTTCAACAGTATTGGGCCACAACATGCTGATCTTCAGTAAAAAAAATTCCCTCCAAAAATCTGATTCTTATGTAGATTATGTAATTAAATATCTCTCTTCATACATTTTCTGCTGATTTTCTCCTGAGTTATATGAGCTAAATTAATAATTCTTATTTATGAATAAAAGTGAGGGAGGGAACTGTGATGAAATATTTGGGGTTTCATTGAAAGATGTGAAATAAATTTAATTTTCATTGTGCCAAAACCCATTTATTTCATTTACTATTGTCAGCTTATTTATAACTTGTTATTTGTAGATAGGACTCTAGTTTCTTCTGATTTTTTTTCAAATTATAGAAGCTAAATTAGTGACCCTTTATGATTTGAAATTGGGGAAGGGACTCTCTGCCATGAAATATTTGGTGTCTTGACGATCGAGCTTGTTTTAAGTACAGGAATACCTTGATTAGTACAGATTTTGGTGAAATGTAGTGAAGGTATTGCTGTACATATAAATTATAACAGCACAAATGGTAAGGTTTTGAACAACACAGTAAATTCTGGAATTAATTAGCCACGCTAATTAAGTATACTTGAATAATGAACATTTTTTTTTTCTTTATATTTTGATTCTGTTAAAAGGAGAGATACCCTGATAGTGTGATTTCTGGTACTGCCAGCTTCCTGGTCGTTCATGATCTGGGGTGGTATAAATAGCAAAAAAAAATTTTTTTTTAATTACTTTTTGCTCCACGAGGCTTCTCCATAGCACTTGAAGGGGCAGCGTTAGATCGATTACCTGAGGTGCCAATTGATATGAGTAGCCACACATAAGCACCCAATGCAATATTTTTAAAAAGATGATATTTTTGTTATTTTTAGAGCTATTATGTTGTTTAGTTTGGGGTTTTTTTCTATGGGGATGGTTGAAACTTGAATACACTGCATTATGATTCTGAGTGATCAAGCTTATAAATAAAATATAACTTTAATATCTTTCACTGATCAACCTTTCATATCTTCTCTTTACTTATCTATAAGACATATGTATAATCACACTCTGGCCAGGTTCTGATAAACCTACCCCGATTGTGTACTTGGAAAAGGGTTAAATTATTGACCCTTTGCAGACTCCTGGGACATATATATCCAAATTTTCTTTGACTACTGGGATATACATGTCCCGTATATCTCTTTCAGAAGTCTACATAAACATTTTAATTCAAGCATAAAGCAACTTCGTAAGCTGGTCTTGAAAGGGTTGAATTTTGAGTTGATAATAGTTTTTCAAAGCCCTTATAAGTTTGATTTTGTGATAGAGTAATATCATGATGGTGAATTTTTATGGTTCTGGTCCAAATACAATGAATTTTTTTTTTTTTATGTTTACCCCGCCCATCAAAGTTTCTCCCTGACCTAGAATATTCTCATCCACTTACTGTCTTTGGATGTCAGAATAGATGAGCTCTTTAAAAAGACTGGGGAATGGTATGAGCAACACCTTTCTGGGTGTCATCCCAGTATTGCCTATTCAAAAAAACTTGTGTGTTAAATCAACTTAAAAAAGGAAAAATGACCCAAAAAAGGTGCCAAAGTCAGCCTTTTTGTTGTTGTTTTAATAGTTGAAATGGCTATAAAATAGCTGAAGATGGGCTCAAATCGCTGGAAAAATAACATTAAAACTAGCAGTAAATGTTGAATTTCCGCACAGCCAAAGCCACACCCAGGGTGGACCCCTCCCCTGCTTTGTGATGCCAGTTGATATGGGCTTCCACTCCTCCAAGTAGTATATAGAATGACTTGAATTTATTTTACCTTCAACCTAGTAAAGCAGAACCTGTAAAAGATCTTTAAAATGAATTTGTTCGTCTCCCCCCAACACACATTTTAAAACTAAGACTACATAAACAGGCCCCATCTAGAAGGGTCCTCATGTCTGCAGTCCATTCTGCTCAAAGTGCACTGTTATCTAGAGAGCCTCTCCAATATTGGGGTGTGAGAACTTGATATCATTTTGTGAAAACTGATTTCATTGTTTTGTTTTTTTTTTTTCTTTTCACTATTTTTGTTCCCTGCTTCAAATTCTCGGCTTTCTACAAAACAAAATCTTTCTTCCGTCTTTTCCTTAACAGATTAACTCCTATAATTTTTTTCGTTCTCTATCTAACCTGTTCAAACAACATTCCTTTCTTAAATGTATAATCTTCTCAGCGGTAACCTCTAACCTTTATATCTATCCATCTCAAGACTGGTTTTGCTGCCCCCACCTCACTCCCTTACCCATCCGGAATGCACAAAAAAAAAAAAAAATTTGTTTCTCTCGCCTTTCTGGACAACAAGTATTGCATTCTTTACTGTAAGCCCAGGCCATCAACATAAGACATTTAATAAACTGCACAGGTCAGAAGTAAAGAATAAGCTGTAGGTGAGATTTAAACTCTCATCCTTTTTGGTTAGGGAAGCTTGATAAACCTCCAACCAATATTAATCAACTGTGCTCAGATCTAACCATAAAACCTCCTCTCCATTTCCGAGCTCTGGTGCCATGTTTGTTTATCGTCCTATCAATAAAGTCAAAATTCAATAATAATAATGGTTTACAACACTTCATCAGATAAAATTAAAATTCCTCATTTCCAATTAGGGTTTATTTACTTGAGACAGTTATATAAGAACTTGCCACACATTTAACATCAATAAAATAGACAATGAAAATTTAGTGAAGTATAACATGTGAAATGAAAATTTTAAAAATATCTTAACTTTCCATTAGTTAGTGATGTCATTTTTTCTTTCAACTTTCTGTTCATATTTTTCCTTTTTTTTTCTTAAAAAATCTTTTCTTTTTTCTAAACTATTATATAAGTAAATAAAATGTTAAAATTATGACTAAAATTAGTATTTTCAATTAGACTTAAAATGGGTCTCAACAAAATTTGTCGTGTTTTTCAAGAATTGCATGTCTCATCTAACTTTAAAGTAAATTTGACAACTTTGTAAATCCCATAAACAAGAAGTATAAAGTCACAATAAATGAAACTTCTGTTTCTTTTTTCCTTCTGAATAAAAATTGAAACTCAACACCAACAATTCAGCACGATGCTCTAGATCAGGGGTTTCCAACCTTCTGGTTCCTGTGTACCCCTAGGGCATTCTGATAGGTTAACATCTACCCCCTGAGAATTTAGGATAAAAAAAATTAGTAAAATTAAATATTAGCTGCCTTTTAATTGTTTGAAGATATTTTGCAAAATTTTCTCCAAGTTCTTCCACCTTCATAAGATTGACACATTAAATAATCCATTGCAGTCTCAGATTACAAGATGGTTGAGTCCAGGTTGTGCAATCATTCTCTTGTTGTTGTCAAGCATAATAAATTGAATAAAGTTTATTATTAATTTTGACTAATTTTTACCTTCATCCTTACTTTCAGTTGCTTTTTATCACAATTTTTGAATCTTATGGCAATGATTAAACAGCATGATCAGAAAACAAATGAAAAAGCAATCAAAAGTTAGGATGAAAGTGAAAAAAAAAAGCTAAAATTGATAATAATGTTGCAATCCAAGAACAAAATTTGAAAAAATTCAAAGTATTGTATCAAGACTACTAGGTCTAAATTGTAAACCTAACCAATATTCCCTCAGTTAAGGGGTTAGGTTCAAGGTGTAAAATTAGCTTTCCATAGCTGAAAGCAACCAGGTGTATACTGGACCCCACTCTGGCTAGAGGGTGTCAGGTCAATTCTCACTGTGGGCTTGTTCTTTAGTTTCTGATTATGCTGTTTTATCGCTGTCATAGGATTATAATCCGATTTATCAGTTGTGATATAAAGCAGCTG
Organism: Thysanoteuthis rhombus; assembly: GCA_963457665.1. Taxonomy (NCBI): domain Eukaryota; kingdom Metazoa; phylum Mollusca; class Cephalopoda; order Oegopsida; family Thysanoteuthidae; genus Thysanoteuthis; species Thysanoteuthis major. The sequence goes on from OY735239.1 coordinate 37,119,433, forward strand.
AAAGTTAAGATGAAGATTAAAAGAAGAAAAGTCACAATTAATAATGTTGCAATACATCATCCAAGAATAAAATTTGAAAAACAAAATTAAAATATTGTTGAATAAAATTCATACGCAACTTTGTAACAAGAAAGAGGGGGGACGAGAGGTTATCTAATTGGTTGTGTTTAGCAGCCGTTTTCAAACAAGGTTGTTGAACTGTACAATGGGGTATATCATGATTATACTCTCAGACTCAAGGTTGGGAACCTCCACTCTAGATAACACACAACAAATATCCTTCAGCATTTTTCTTTTTTAAATATCTCAATTCAACAGAATGCTTTTGATGAGTGTTCAAAAAAATAGACACCTGGAGAGCTTTTAGGCTGATTAGATGATTATTATAATAAACTATCACAAGTCTTCAGATTTTTTATATACATATATATATTAGTTTCCAACATTTATCATCAAGCTCTCTTGAAAGGTTCTCAATAAAAGAACTTATTTAAATATCTATTTTAGGAGGCAAAAAGCAAAACTGGATTTGTTGGACAAGGCCCTTTCTTGTTGGTGGTCAACTGAGATCTCTCTAATTAGATGTCCTTATGTAATTGTTGACTTCTCTAATCTTTGTCTTGGAATTTATGCACAAACTGTATTAATTTATTCAACAGACTGAAGAATTCTGCAGTAGTTTTTATGCACATGGCCAGTGTTCCCTCAAAGCAGCACAATAAAATTCTGAGGCCATGCACGTTTACAGGATTAAATGATAAAGAAAAATCAATACAGTCGTTGTTATAAATTACCTTTGTCTCGTAAATTTCAGACAAAAAAAAAATCAATGATCGTCTCAGGAGTAAAAATATTTTTTGCACGCTCTACTTCAATTGCTCACAGGCTTGTTGGTCCTGTGCCAGCCATGAAAAAATTAGAGGGAATCTTGCCTGTGACCACAAATCTAGAGATATTAACCCTCAGATCTGCACAATGACACTTTAGTATACAGCTTAATCAAGGCTCTAAAGCAGAGATTGGCTATGGCTTCCCTCCCCCACCAACTCTTATGCATTCCTTGATCTTTGCAGTGGATATCAGCATGTTTGTTCCAAGACAATTTGTCTAGGGAATAGCCTTACCAGTTTTCAGGTCTTTCCTTCTTCATGGCAAGCTATACCAATTCAATCATGAATTAATATCCAAATATTTAATGAGTTAAAATTGTGGCTCTGGGCTAGCCCATTCTCATTGCTGTGTTGACTGGAGAAACGCCCCTCTCTCTCCCCAAAGACTCTAACTGGGGGGAACTGATTGGATATCATTTTCATACTAATATAGTACCCATCCCAAAAAAAAAAAAAAAATGCTCGTGTATTTATGGTAAACAAAAAAAAGTGTATCTCGAGCAAAAATTTTTTTCCTTAGAATTATTGAACAATATAAAAACCAAGTTTGTTTTTGTTTTTTGGGGGGGGGATTGGATAGAAAAAAAAAAAAAATGAATCTCTTTAATGAGAAAAAAATCTTTATATTGACTAAGACAGCAAAAGAAGTGATTTAGACGTGAACAGAGAGTATTGCTTTATCCTACCTTCTCTATTTGCTTTAGCTCCGTTTTTTTTGTCAAACACTTTCAGTCCATTCATTTAGTAAAATAGGACATCAAGAATAAGCTCCAGGCAACAAGTCTCACTTTAACCAGCAGAGCTACTAGAGTTCCTACAGATCAATCTAACTAATAAACTCACTCTTCAACCTTATTCGATCAGCACCATATTTTTTACTATTTACAAACACTAATTGTAGTAATACTATCCAAATTATTATTTTTTTTTTTTTTTTTTTTTTTTTTTTTTTTTTTTTTTTAGATTAAGCACAGTCAAATTAATAATTGACATTCAGGATGCAAGAAAATACCAAAATACCGGTTGAAATCAATAATTCTTATTTAAAGTAAAAATATTCGCACAAACAAATCATTTCTAACCATCAAACAAGCCTAAAATATTTCAATTTTTTGAGCCTCGGTGACAACTAAGAAAGGAGACATTCCTTGTTACAAGGGAGGTAACAATGCAATTTTTTTTATATGCAAGATTGGCGGAAGTTGAATGATGAATTTTTAAACACAGACCGACAAGGACTCTTGAAAAGAAATTTCGAACATTTACACTAAAAAATTCGAGAATTTCCTGTTTCTTTTAATTAGAGTATTGTAAGCCATCATTAATTTTTATCTTCACTATAGACCTGTTATAACAGCTCCATATCACAGAATCACTTTAAATGCAGTTTGAATATGGACTCCTATTTTCCAAATATTAAATTCAGCTCTCAAAATAAAAGCTAAATGGTCCATGCTGTAGACCTACAGCAGTAAGTTGAGAAAAATGAAGGAAAACCGTCAAGAACCAGTAATAATGATTCTTTTTTCACATGTGGCAGAGATTTTTATATGGGCCTCCATCCCATCTGAAATAAGTAGGACACAAATTTTCAAAAAGATTTTTTCCTTTTATTAAATAAATAATTTGTGAAGTAAGTGTCTGAAAATGTCTGGCCAAAATCTGAAAATCCCACAGAAGGATTTTCAGGACCAATTCTTCAAAGTAAACAATAGTTCCAGAGCAAGTGCAGGGTCAAGTAATGACCTGGTCAATTATTTTGACTGACGAGACTGCCGGAAAGGGTTGAAAAGCTTTGGATCATTGACATAACGCAGATCTTTGTACATCAAAGGCATCAGACCTGAAAAGACAGCAAAAAAGAAAAAAAAAAAAATATACATCAAAGTCAAGAACCTTTTTCCCCTAATTTTAAATACAGTAGATTCCATTTGACTCTTTCATCCATCTGGTGGTTGAACAACAATAAATAAAAGTTTCTTGATGAAAACACCAATTTGGTAGCTACCCTATCACCAGACTTTTTACTGGTCTAGGTATTTCAAATAATGATGTAATTACAGATATCAATCGCTTAATGTCTGATCACACAATATTACAGTCAAACAACCTTGATTGGCAAATGGGACTAATGAACATTAGGTGCAGTGACTTAAAACATGAAGAATGTATTTACTCTGCTGGAGACATTTATACATCATATTTGAAAATTAGAACATTATCTAGTCAGTATAAAAAGAGTCGCTATAGTACAGATGTTCACCTCACATCCTAATTACTTGATGTTCAGCTGGAATATAACCTGGAGGTTGAGTGACATACCTGTATTTTAATTTGTTGTGGTACAACAACCAGGGTCCCTATAATACCAGTCTTTTTATTAGTCTAAGTATCTTAAATAATCATGTATTTACAGATATCAATCATCTAATGTCTGCTCACCCAAGATTTTATAGTTAATCAAGTTTTTTCAAGCCCTTTAAGCGATTAGCATTTGTTTGAATATTACATATGTTTGATTCTGTTTATGTACAATTGGTTCATCTAAAGGATTAATCCTTGTAATCTTTGTTCCATTGCATTGATTTTTACCTTTGAATCAGTACAAAGTATTCAACAATGAATTATTTTGTATTACTGAAGCCCATCCCAATAACTTGATGCCAATCAGAATGGATGACCATCCTATTTGGTAAAACAAAAATACTATTATGAAAACTCCATCAATAAACAATGAAACTGCAATTGCTCATGGCAACCATTGATAAGACTAAAATTTACTTCAGCAGATAAGATTGTTGATAAAATAATGCATTCAACTCGCTATGCCTGAATTTACAAGGCCATGATTATACAATAGAGGGATAAAGAAACCATTGAAACTTTACAAAAATGGAACCTTTTCTCTTGGTCTTTTAAAGAAGGACCTATTAAAGTGCTTAATGCCTGTATTAAAATATCCCAGAAGACTTCTAAAAGTTTTACTGGGAATACATTTCCCTGGGAGTCTTGAAAGAATAACAAAAACAAAAAAAAAAAAAAAAGAGAAAACTTACGAAATCTTTGTGCTGTGATGATTGACCGTGCAACTTTTCTCTGCATTGGGATACACAGGCCAGTGATTGATCGGTTGAAGATCTGACCAGTGTAAGGAGAAACAAACTGACTCAACAACTGGACATTCTGACAAAAGAAAAAAAAAAATGCCTTGAGTTAGGTGTTGGCTTTTCACAATTATAACGTTTAGTCCAAACATTTGTTGTTATACAAAGATGTTCAACAAGCAGATATCTTAAAGGCTGACTTTCATTCAGCACAAAAAATCCTACAGCAGCCTTTCTCAACCTTTTTAGACTAGCAGAACCCTTGAAATAACATTCATATTTCAAGGAACCCCTGCATGAAAAATATATGTACAGCTATCAGTAGAAGAAAGAGTCAAGTGTTTTTTTTTCCACTTATGTATAATATTTTCACAGAACCCATAATTGAAAAGGGCCTCCCAATAGCTACAAACTAGTGCTTTTTATTTTCAATGTGGCTACACAATATTGATGTCTATTTGAACATATAATTTTCACTTTTACATTTTTTTTTTTTTTTTCAACTCTAGGATTTAATAAACTATCCATAATGGCTGCCTTGTCAATTTGGAACTCAGCAACAAACATCGATCGAATTACAGGCTGAAAATCTGTGTTCAAAATATTTTTTTCTTTTTTTTAAAAATCATTCAAATTTATGAAATTTAGAAAGCAAAATTCAAAGTTAAAACATTGCTAATTTTCCTTCCAGCAAAGTGATCAATACTTCTGCTTCTGAAACACAAACGTACCTTGTAGTCAGGTTCAATTTTATGTCGGCAAAGGATGCATTTATGTGGTGATTTTTGGTATGGATTTGGCATCGACGTCACAGGCTGCAAGGAGAAGAAAAATTCAGAGAATCAGAAATACAAAAAAGCTTAGTATTTGAGAATCCAAGCATAGCAACCATAATTTGGTTACACGAAAATCCTTCTGCGAAATGAATCATTAATGAATCAATGCAGCCTCACAAATAGCCAGCATGACCAGCAGATTCTTCTCTTAGAGTATCTGTCTATCTGTGTGTGTGTGTGTGTGTGTGTCTCTCTCTCTCCATCTATGGGCACTCCTGGTTACAACCTTGAAAATTTGCAGGAGAACACCACTAGGTACCATCCAAAAACACGGTCATTTTTTACCAACAACACGCAAATCTTGTGCTGGTATCCCCACCCCCCCGATAATTAGTTCTGGCACATGTGCCGGCTACAGAGATTCATACAAGGCATGTTTATTGTATGTTTTACTATTGTGGATTTCAGCAAGGAATGTTTTTATTTGTTCAGCAGGGAGGGAAGTGGAGAGCATCTAGGGGAGAGTACGATATTGGAATACAAAGAATATGAATTTTGGCCTCAGAGAGAGAAAATTTGTTTCAAAGAAAGAATGGCAGTCTTTGACAAAAGGAAATGTAATTCTTTCATTTATACAAAACTAAGGAATTTCTTATGAATAAAGAATCTTTCAATAACTTTTCTTACTACTGAATAGCAAAAGATCTTTTACTGTTTGTTAATTTTAGATTACTAATTTTTTCAATTGCTTTTTATCACAACTAAAAAATTTACGATGAGAAAATTGTGGTTAATTAAGATGGTTGACAATGTTTCATCTAATAAAAATAACCAATAAAATATAGTTTTACAGACACTACTAAAGTAAAAATGACTATTATGGCGCTGAAAACATTAGGGAAGAATGAAAGGTAGGTTTGAAGATTGGATTAGATCTTCTGCCAACTGTAGTGTTTACTAGGCTTCCCAGTCCAAACTGTTCACTCACCACGGCCATAAGTCAACAGCTAAAGTTGAGGGTGATAAAAAGTAACTAAAAGAATTAAGATAAGAGAAAACAGCAATCAAAAATTAATAATGGTTGACAATACTTCTTGAATAAAAAAAATGAAAAATAAAAGCAGAAGATTTTACCATATCATTTTTGTGTTCTTTGAGAATCTTTGTAATTTCAGTTGCATCGTGTTCGATATGTTTTGGCATCAAAGGATGTTTCGGTTTGGTAGAAGCATCCTTTTTGCGTGGATATTTAGAAACAGGTGGACGTCTGATTATTGTCACAGAGGCAGACAATTCATACAGAGGACCTAAAATTAAATGTTTGAAGGAAATAAAAAAAATATTCAAACTGAAAGTGATTATTTTTCCATTTTTTTTTTCCATTTTGCATTGGTTAATTCAAGAAACAAAGGAAAGCTACTCAATGAGTTTTAGCCCCCATCCCGCAAGAAATAAATTTCAGTCACACCAGCAAACCAACTGTAAAAATGAAAGGAATTAGACAAAAACATTTCAATAATCAATTAACGAAGTATTTTTTTTTTAATTAATACTTTCAACGCAACTCATTTTTACAATTAGACTGTCTGTTGTGCTGCTCATTTCCCGAGACCAACAACGAAATCTGAGTGAGCAAGAGCAAAATTCCTAACATGCAGTTTGACCTCATCATTGGTCTTTTATGGCTGTCCTTGAATATAGACCTTTTCCAAGATTTGCCAAACCTCTCTATCATGGATGTCATGGAGCCAATACTTTCTGAACTCGTCTAGTTCATCTCGCCATCTAATGTTCTGCCGGCTTCAGTTTCACATGTGATCTATGGGGATCCATGTTGTGCAACATGACCAGCCCATTGCCGTTTGAGTTTTCTCATGAATTCAATGAAACTCTTGTTTTCCCCTAATATATTGAGCTGTCTCGTGATCTCTCCCAGAGAGGTTGAGCAGGATTCTGTTATGTGCCAAGTATGCACAATTATTTTTAGTTGAAGTAAAATCTTATTTGGGGTTAAACTATTCTGATAAAATGAATCTGAGGTGTTGTGTGAAAAATTTATGCATAAAAAACACAAGTTGTTGCTTAGAAAATCACCAGAATGCTGGAAATGAAATGTCTGGATCTCAAAATCTCCTGGGCTAACAACATTAACTGTGGCCTCAATTTTTCCAAGGCAAAAAAAATATCTCGAGTGTGCACTTAACATTTTTAGGACCCTGGATGCCCTGAGGTCCCAAACCAGTCCATGGAGGTATTTTGACTAGCCCACGAGCAAAATGGGATACTATACTTATGTAGTGCCCCCTATACTTTTAGTTAAGAATTAAGTATGAAACTCTTCTTTTAGCAAGATATCCAAAACATCACTTCCTCCGATGACCCTTATAAAACCCTTGGACACACATGGTCCAATGCTCACTAGCTCCAGCAACCGTAGTTGGTTACACTTCTAGCACCAGCCTCTGCGGCCGGCCATTCTCTCTCTCTCCTTCCCCTTGGTCCAATGCTCATTGGCACCAGGACCCCTAGCTGATCATCCCTCGCGCCCGGCTACTCTTCCACTCTCTTCCCACCATCCTCACTTTGGGAAACACGCATGGATAAAACTCCATGTTCTATGTCTTTCATAGTCTGTTCGTCGAGAGTCTATAAGCATCTGAAAGTAGCCCCCAAGTTAACTCACTCACTTGGCAGTAAGGCTCGCACACTGAACCCGGTTTCCACGTATCTGGGAGCTATCCAACCATACGGAATCCACGCATTCAGACATCTCCGCACCCACCTTTTTACCATCTCTTCTCCTAGTTTTGGATATCTAGCTAAAAGAAGAGTTTCGTACTTAATTTCTAACTAAAAGTATAGGGGGCACTACACTTGCATTTTTGTGTGTTTAAAAAATTCGTGCGATTCAGAAGTTTACTAATAAGCATCCCTGGCTAAGCACAGGATTTTCTAGCATCTGTTATTCTTTGAGTTGAGGTGAAATATAACAATGTATTCATTAGATAGTTCAAGCATTTTTAACGTATCTATCTGGCCCAACATTATCTCTTTGATACGCCATTCGGCTTGCAGAGGAAAAAGGGTTAACGACCCCTGCCTAGGGCGATCTACGAGTGCTTGCATAATGAATGAATTAACGGAAATCAATCAGTAAAACAATTTTCTCAAATACATATTTCACCAAGTGGAAGTACCTTTCCCCGATTTCATTCCAATTAGTTTATGAATTTCGTTCATGGGATCGGAGACACTTTTATTGATTGTAAACAATATTGTCAATGGATGAATGGTTGTCCTTGCTCACAAATTACAAGACAGTTTGGGACCCCACAATACCAGACCTTATGTCTTACTTGTCTTCATGGGGGAGGCGAATAAATCTGCTGAATTGTTTCAATAAAGCAAACACTAGAAACAGTAATATAAAACCAGAGTGAAATACATTTAAAAATCTTGTTATTTTTTGTTTGAAGGTGAAACGGAAAAAGACATTTCACACGCTAAGAGTTTATTAAATAGAAACAAATTTATCTAAAAATAACAAGTCTCAAATTTAATACCAATAGTTAAAGTCAACTTACTTTGGGCCGCCAACAATCCTTGGGGATTTCGATTATTTGAAGAACCAGGAAGAATTATTCGTCTGAAATTTCTCAAAGTCCGAGAAGACGCTGCCATCAAGGACAGCGCCATGTTTGGTTCCTTTGCTGCGGACCTTCACTTCCGGTTATATTTTGTTTTCGTCTCTCTCTCTCTCTCTCTCTCTCTCTCTCTCTCTCGCTGTTCTCTCTTCTCTATTCATCTTCCTTTCTTTCTCTCTCTCTCTCTCCCTCTATCTCCTCCGCCTCTTTTCCTATTTCCTCTTTTTCTTCCTTTCCTCTTTGAATTTTCTGCTCTCTTTCTTTGTGTTTTTTTCCTCTTTCTTTCCTCCCTATTTTTTCGCCACCTTTTTTGGTCCCTCTTTTTCCCCGTCTGTCTCTGTGTCCCTCCTTCTCTCTCTCTCTCTCTCTCTCTCTTTTTACAAGAAAAAATATTAGGTGTTTTTTCCCGATAGATATCAATATTAAACGTTATGTAAAAATAATTAACTATTTTACACAAATTAATTTATTTCAGTCGCTGAATTTTCTCACTCGTCACTCATTATACTAAGCAGATTTGACAAATTGAAGTACGTCACTGGCTATAATGTTGAACGTTACTTAAAGGGTAGTGTTCGATGCTCATTAGGTAAACGATGCTAAAAATGCTAACATAGGTTCGAACCCGCGAACGAGTATTTATTCTTTGGTAATGATTTTTAATCTTCTAGATGACGGTAAGATTTGGTTTAGTCTTATCTTTTATTTTTGTTGGAAAATTCATTTTTCTTAAATATTTTGGTGAGTTTTGAATAAATATGACTTTCATTTCTTTTGTATTTTCTCTCACTTCAGAGAAAACTAATTTCCCTAAATAAATATCCAACCTTCAAGTCCTTCTGGAAATCACATATTTTTTAAAATTATGTTGGTTAATCCCTTTCTTACCATCATGGATTCTACATTTTTTTAAGGTTGCTCTCTGAACTTGAAGTTAGGATTAGGGGATACAGTGTTTTACGGGCATCCCACAATATAATGAATGCAGCCTGTGATATAAAGCGGGTTGGTATACTCCCAGAAAATGACAAATAAAAAACAGAATTTCTCTTTAAACCTGTAAGCTCAATATTTCCTTCCACACCCCCATAAAAAAAATGTATTTCACTTATACCGGCAAGCCAGCTATAAAAATGAAATGAATTAAACAAAAACATTTCAATAGTCAATGAAAAAAATCCTTTTTAATCATCTCTTTCAATGCTACAAACTTTAACAGTTATACTGCCTGCTGTGTTACCCATTTCCTTGTGACCGCCAATGAGAAAACTGGGTCATACAGTTATATCCTGGAAAGTATAGATTACATGTCAGCCATCATCCCTCTATTGTCCATACCCAGCTGGAAGTCATAACAACTCGGTTATAATGTGGTTAGATCTTTTGGACCCCAACACTGGTGATATAAGGGAGGATGCCTGTATAATTGTTTATCTTCAATCAAAATTTTGTTGATTGTTTTAAACAATTTTCCGAGTTCAAGATACATGTATTTCACATAGATTTAAATGAACAGTTTGGTTTGAATCAACCACAAATTAACACTTTCTGTCATGAGTGCAAAGATTCTATTCTTGGTTAAAGTCCAATTAATCACTTTATTGATCATTTTTTCACAGTCATGGTTGTTACAGCTTAAGCCTGAGTTATCAGTTTTTCTCAAGGACCAGATAACATCAAGTCTCAATATCTTTAAACTTTCTTATCTCCTTGTTCATGTAAATACAGCTTCTTAAAGGCTCAAGTTACCCCAAGTTGTGATGGCTCTGAAATATATTACATTTCAAATTGTATTCCTGTCTTTTGTTAATGAAAGGCTGTCCAGGAGCTTCCTAATGCCTATAATATTATGGCACTGATGAGATTCATCACTTATGAGTTAACATTATAGAAAATGTCATTCATTCTGTTCAACTCTGTATTTATCTTTCTCTTCTTCATTCTTTCCTTTACTTTCCTTTCATCTTATTTGCTTTTTTCTCATCTTGTTTGTCCCTTCCTTTCTTTTGTTTTCAAGGTTTATTTATGATTACTTGGGATTATTTGTTTTTGTTATAATTCATAAAATTTCTTTATCAGGAGAAAATAGAGTAGGGAGCACAGTTTTTTTTTTTGTAACTCCATCTGTCTAATTATACTACAGGTATAATATATTGTTGATTTTAAAGTTAGCTTGGGAGTTTTTACTCATAAAATTTCTCATCATCGATTTTTTTTTAAATTTCAAATTTTCTCTTGTTCTCAACTATGGGAAAGTGTTGGGGCCCTTTGAACTCCCCACCCTGATCTGTTGATCAAAATTTCAAAAAGACTTTAAATTGTGCTCTGTCTGAACAAGAGGGGGGATGTTCAGACATCCTGGACACACCCTAAATCCATGCCTGATAATTCTTTAATTTTTGAATGTCTAAAAAATATCAAGCTATAAAAATGTGTGATTAGAGTATGAGGCCAGGTAAACACTGTTGCAGAAGTAGAAATAATAAGGAAGGTAAAAAGATTAAAAAACGTCACCAATTTCTCAAATTTTTGTCATTTTTTAATTTAACAGAGGGTTATTGTTCTACTTTACATTTAACCTGAGGGGCAGGGATTGTTCTATAGGTATTTTGTCTACACATTGGATAGATTGTAATTGTTTGAATATTGTTTACGTCTCATCCTAGGATCTCTGAACTCTTCACCCAGGAATACACCCAGAAGGGGATACATCAATGTCATTATATTGTCTGTTGAGACAAGACATAGGCCACTCATTGTGCATGTTCAACCTGTTAAGCTGATTGCAATTAAAGGTAGACAGAGACAGAAAAACTATAAACAGGCTGATAACCTGCTTCTGTCAATTTGTAGGTTAAAAATAATAATCTCTAATAAAAACTCACTGTCACAGTCAATAATTGAACAACTGTTGTGTCAAAATTTGAAATCATGAAAAAAATTTCGTTGAATAATGAATAGGTCAGAATAAATTTTATGACATCATTGGCATCTTCTACTGGAAGAAAATCAAAAATAGTGTGAAAAAAAAACATCTAAAAACATCTAGATTCTCCAGAATAATATTTTATCATTAAATCTTTTAGGATAAGGCCCCAAAAAGGTCTGGTGTTGTGGCATATTGATGTTACTTATCAAGTCTATAGACAAAACAGTGTGGCCAGGAGAGCCAGAATATGAAAATAAATAAATCCATCAGAATGAGGCCCCAAAAGATAAAAAAAAGCTTTTTCCCCCAAAAATAAAAATTAAAAAACATTTTCAGAAGTTGAGTACTGAGCCAATTTTCAATTCTGCAGACAAAACAGTGCGGCCAGGAGCACTGGAACAAATAAAGAAACACGAAAGCACACAAACAAACACATTAAAAAAAAGATAGAAACTTTTGCCAACTCTGATGGCTGCAGTTGCTCAACAAGCCTTTTATTCCGACTGGGGGTGATCAGTGAAACTTTTGTATTGTATTGTATGAATAGCAAAGAGACGTAGGAGACTGATAATGAATTACATTATTCAATCAAGGGCAAAGGGGAGAAACAAAAAAGGGCCTTTAAATGAGTCCTGATACATCCAAAATTGGATGACATTATTTATGAATACACCATAATTGATTTGAGAAAATAAACTGAACTGTAGTAGCAGTCGTAGTAGTAGTAGTAGTATTGGCAATGCAACTGTTAACTGATTGAGTTTCCAATATTATGATATTGGAAATTCAATCAGTGAAGAGTTATGTCTTAATAAGTCAAGGATTGTTCTTGTTCATGTTATCTTTGTTTTAGATAGGTATGATATAGATAGATAGATAGATAGATATGAATAGACTGAGATAGATAGATAGATAGATAGATAGACAATGAATGAAATAAGATAGATAGGAATAGAGACAGATAGATAATGTATGGAATGGGATAGATAGATAGATAGATAGATAGATAGATATGAATAGACTGAGATAGATAGATAGATAGATAGATAGATAGATAGATAGACAATGAATGAAATAAGATAGATAGGAATAGAGACAGATAGATAATGTATGGAATGGGATAGATAGATAGATAGATAGATAGATAGACTCATCATCATAGTCAATAATTAAACAATCATATCATCAAAATTTGAAGTCATATAGAAAATTCCATTGTAGAAAGAGTACAATCAGTATAAATTCTATTTATGACATATCTGGCATTTTCCAGAGGAAAACATCTGAAATGGAGTTTTAAAAAACATCTAGAAACATCTAGATTCTTGAGAATCTAGATGTTATTAACAAAACCAGTCAAAAAAACTGCACAAAAAAAGGTGAAAAAGCAGTTTTTACTAAAATAAGAATAAAAAAATGAAAACATTTTTAGAAGGGGTTTAGTGGGGTACTCATGCCAATTTTCAAGTGTGTAGACAAAATGGCGTGGCCAGGAGTGCTGGAACACAGAAACACACACACACACACATTAAAAGAGGCAGAACAGTACGTCAGCCACCTTTGGTGGCTACGCCTGTTCAGTAGATATGAAGATAGATAGATAGATAGATAGATAGATAGATAGATACATAGATACATAGATAGATAGATAGGTGAACAAACTGATAGATAGACACATAGATGGGTTTTGTCCGAAGGAGTTTTGTCCAATGGGGGTTTGTCGGTGCCCCAAACTTAATGTAGCCGTTTATTGCGTACGTTCAACTTGTTGAACAGCCGATGAAAGAAAAACTAAAGACAGGCGACGACCTGCTTTAGTCATTTTGTAGGATAAAAATAATAATCTTAATAATAATGATAATGTTAATCCCGAAAGGCCATTAGTAAAACAAACAAGAAAGAAAGAAAAAAAAGAAGTCGCCTTGCTTTACTGCCTCATAGGAAAAGCGTCAAAATGGCTCCCTAGTTGCAGGGAAGCAATTGTTTTGCTTATCAACCGAAACATTTTTTGTCATTTCTCACCCAATTTTTTCAAGAATTTGGGTCATTTTTTTGCCCCCCTGTTTAAATTATGGACATAGAAGACACGGGAGTGGATATTGTGAGTTTATTTTTGAAATTAGATCAAGAAAATTAGGAAAGAAATGTAACCTTTTCTTGTTTATTTCTTGCTTAAAAAAAAAAAAAGTATCTTTTTATACTTCGTTTTGATTTTATTTCTTCTGAGAAAGAAAGAAGGAATGGAAAAATGATTTTTAAAATTTGTTGTGAAAATGTAAGAAAAAAATGGAGGGAATTTTTGCATTTTTCTTTCGGTATGAAAAAAGAAGGATACTAAGTAGTGAAGATGGTCCCGATTGTAAAGATACACACACTCGCTGTTAAAAACGGCGCACAAATAAAAGCAATTCAATTTATTCCAAAGCAATGACTATTCATAATTTTAGATTTATGTATTTATTTCAGTTTTTCTTTCGTTAATTCTCTCGTTTATTGTGCGCCGTTTTAAACATCGAGTGAGCGAGTGTGTGGAACTTTACGATCGGGACCGCCTTCCTTATCGTAACTAAAAAAGAAAAGGATTTTATTTGTTTTCCTCATCCTTGTACTTGTCAACGGGACTTTTTACGATTAAATGGTAACATTTTCTTCTGATCTTTTTTTTTCCTGGGAAAAAGACGAGATCATAAAAAACTGACTATGTGAACGATTTATTTTTCAGTTTTTGTTGTTGAAAGATAAATGAAAAAATCAAAAATTATTTATTTTTATTTTGGTTCAGAGAAAAAAAAAAGATTTTAAATTTTTTCTTGCTTAACAATTTTTTATTTGTCAAATAATGTCAACGGAACTTTTTCCGGTAAGATGAACGAATTGACTTTTTCTTATTTCTTCTGAAAAAGGAAGAAGGAATGAAAAAAATCATTTTTATTCTTTATTTTTCGTGTGAAAAACTAAGAAAGAAAAAAAAGAAAGTTTTTTATGTTTTTCTTTCAGTTTAGAGAAAAGAAAGAAATGAATGATTTTATTTTCCATTATACTCTTGTCAACGGAACTTTTTCTGACAAAATGATCGAATTAGTATTACTCATCTCTTATATCTTCTGGAAATGAAGAAGAAATGTAAAAAAAATGATTTTTTTTTCATTTTTCTTGTGAAAAACCAAGAAAAAATGAAAAGTTTCATACTTTTCTTTCAGTTTTGAAGAAAAAAAAAAAAGGAAAAATGAATGATTTTATTTTTCCTTATACACTTGTCAACGGAACTTTTTCCTATAAGATGTTTAAAATATTCTCTCATTTTTTCTGAACCCCCCCCCCCAAAAAAAACGAAGAAGGAATTTAAAAATGACTTGAAAATTTTGGGGGGTACGATGTAGGGAAGGAGGTTCCATTTGTTGATCGGAAGGTTTCACACACTCGCTCCCTTGATGTTGGAAACGGCGCACAAATTTAAAATAATCAAAAAATAAAGATTTTATTTCCTTGGGGTTTGCAAGGGACCTTTTCCTGATGATAAAATATTCTGTTATTTATTCTCTTAGAAGGAAAAGAAATAAGAGAGTTTATGAGAGAAAAAGAGAAGTAGATATATAAATATTTTGCTATTGCTTTGAATAAATTGAGCCACAATGTACAAAAGATGTTGGAAATGGTGCAAAAAGAAATAGAAAAAAGAAAAGTGATGACAGAAAAACAAGTTAATAAATGTAATTCTTGTTATTGCTTTGAATAAATTATTATTATTTGTATTATTTGTACGCCATTTTAAACATCAAAGTGCGTTAGGAACTTCACTATTGGGACCACTTTCCCTACATTATGCCCCAAAAAACTTTTAAAAAATGAAGATTTTGTATTTTTATTTCAATTAGACATAAAAAGACAAATTCATATGAAATTTACATCCAGTCAATTTATCTAGCTATCCATACATCTATCATCTCTATTGACTGTCATACTGCTGAATCGGAGAAAACTATCAAGTAATAATAATAATATGAATAATGATAAGAATACGAGGAGACCCAAGCATCTATGAGATACAGAAAATTTTCCTCACAGGTACCAACTATATCCTTTGCAAAGTACTGTCCATGTTAATACTGTCTGTTACGAATTATACTTTGCGCTATATTATGTAGAAACATATTTGAAATGATCTCCCATCGTTACACGGTTAATATATCATTCAATTTGGACAATGTGAATAGAATTAAAGAAAATAGTACTGCTCCAGAAATTGAACCTGCCATCGAAAGGGTAGCCGCTTCAACGTATCATTGCACTTACCATTGTGCTAAACAGTCGCCGGTTATGCAAAGGCCAAATAACTGTTTCTCTGAATTTTTGAGATGAGGTATCATTATTATTTCTATTATTATTCGGACTATCCTCATCTTGGTTGTTTTTCATACAACGTTTCGGCCGTTGTACTCTACAGCCTTCATCAGGTATCATCTGGTAGGTGTGGGGGAAGTAACGAACTTAACCCTTTATTTAACCGACGGGGGTATATAGACCGCACTCTCCTCTTAGCAGTAGTAGTAGTATTTTCGAATTATTATTGTCTCACACTGGGATTGAACCTAGAACCATTAGATTACTTGCAGTAATTCTGTCTGATTCTCTACTACGCTAATTCTGTCTGATTCTCCGCTATGCTATGTGTCCACATGGACACATAGCGTAGTGGTTAAAGAATCAGTGTTTTTCGTCTCCTTCAACGTGACAGTTTGTATTTAAGAAATGGACATATTTGATCGGACAGAATGAATTATAAATTGCATTATATTATGTAGAAACATCTTTGAAATGATCTCCTGTTATTACACGGTCAATATATCATTCAAATACATGGAGGAAAACAACCTTCTCCCGATGAAACAGAAGGGCTGCCAAAGAGGACCTTGCAGATATAAGGCCCAACTCCTGATTGATCACATGATTCAAAAAACTTGCCACAGTTAACGCAAAAACCTGAGCACTGTACAGCCTACAAAAAAGCATTCAGCACTCATGGATGATAAGAGCTATGGAACTCTCAAAGTTATCCCCAGTGCTAATGAACTTATCTCAATATAATATGTCTCTATGAAACGCAGACATCTTCCTATCTTATTCAAATGGAATAAGAACATCCAGGAATGTTTGCATGAATTATGGCATATTCCAAGGATATTCATTGTCTCCCCTGATTTTCTGTATCTCACTAATTCCTTTATCCACTGAGCTACACAAAACAAGATATGAATGCAAGTTGAGAGACAGAATAATCAACTATCTAATCTACAAGTATTTAGGAATTATTTAAGTAGAAACCAAAATGCCAGTTTAAAAGAGAATGTAAAGAAAGCGTGTAAACAATACTGAAAACTGAGCTGAATTCAAAAAATAGAGTAAAAGCCATTGATACGCTAGCTATCTGTGTTGTAACATGTGGTTTTAAAACAATTAACCGGAATCTAGATGAGATTAAAATTATAAACACTAAAATAAGGAAACTGCTATCATACCACAGAATACACCACCCTGAAGCTGATATTGATTGTTTCTATTTGCCAAAGAGTTGAAGAATGTTTCAATTCGAACTGACCTACAAAACTGCAACAAGAGTATTAGACTAGTACCACTAAGGACTGGATACTAAAACTAGTCAATGAACATAGTAGTACAAAATAGTTGCACTCGATAGTAAAAAAGAATGAGAAGTTTGCCAGAGAACTAGATATAAACTTGAACGATTGAAAGTATTCACAGAATATAGATGTGAAAAAGATGAGGAAATATGTCAAGGAGCAGGGCCATAAACATCTCGAAGTAACCTCAGCATGGACAATATGACCCAGTAATCGAAAGATAGAATGCCACGATACTATAGTACTTTGCTATGAATAGTAACAGGACTATCAAAACAAATAGACCTAATATGGTTGTCAAGGACCACCACAATAGAACCTACCTGTTAATTGACGTGAATGTGCTTTCTGATAGAATTATAATAGTAAAGGAACTTATGAAACTAGGCAAGTACAAGGACTTTGAAATCAAGGCACAGAAAATGTGGCACTTGGAAACACACTCTGTTCCCGTTATTATCAGAGCACAAGGGATTATCAAGAAAGGCACTGAAAATAAATCTTGCCAAAATTTCTGGCAATCCTTCCCTCTGTGAAATCCAGAAGATATTAAAAGAGCAATATTATTTATTGTAAACTAACGTAAAGATCCTCCCAATAGTCACTTATGGAGCTGAAACATGGAACTTAACCAAGAGACAGACCCGTAAGCTGAGAACCATGCAACGTGCACATGAAAGAATAATCCTGGGCCTCACATGGAGAGACCACAAAACAGACAATCGATGGACATCACGACTCACAACATGGATTCCCCGAGACCACATGCGCAACCGAGGCCGGCAAAATATTAGATGGAGAGACGAGCTAGACAAGTTCAGGAAGTACTGGCTCCGTGACGCCTATGATAGGGAAGTGTGGCAAATCCTGGGGAAGGTCTATGTCCAACGACAGACGCTAAAAGACTGATGATGATGAACGTAAAGTACAACAAAAAAAAACTGTGACACAAAATAATACAGGGAGGGGAGAAGTACATCACTTCAACCTTCTTTCGTTCTTGGTATCAACTTGGCAATAGATCGTGAAAGATAGAGATTAATAATAGTAATATACATTCATAGAAAGTGCCCTTTTTCAGGGAACCTCAAAATCCAACTCCCCACTGGACAAAAGCACTTCAAAATCTGTGTAATCATTACATTAAAAAAATTTAATGCCTATTAAAGAGAAGTCAGAGGGAAATGAAAAGTTGCCAATATGTTACCTACATATCACTGGACACAACCCACAATTAAGAAATGTATCTATTTACTGGTTTAATCAAGAAAGTCTCAAAACAACCTTTTTATTCTTGATTTAAAACCTCTTAATGTTAGAATGTTAGGTATATAATAGGGTTTCTGCTTCAAAAGTCTTGGTGCTATATAGGTCAAACTTCCACGCCCATCATGATTCATGTTCATAAAAAATCATTCAAGTTTCAGGTGTTAAGCAGAGCATGAAGCTCATAGGCACATATCATGCAGACATTTAAATATTGTAAATGTAATTTTGAATACTACTCTTTCGTCTATCCTGAATCTATGTGGACTGATAATGTCAGACCTAACTGACTTGATTTTATGCATTTCAAAACTAACTGAGCAGCAGCAGCATCATAGGAAAATCTCCTTATATTCATGTATTTGCAAATGAGTTAAAGTCCAGGTCAATTTTGGTTCTATCAGGTTGCATTAAATTTTTTTTTTAAAAGCTGACGCTAGAAACTATGGAGTTGTCTAGTAAGTTATAGATTAAATTTTCTTCCGATAAAAATGTATTAATCTTTGCCAGTGGATAATTGAAGAAAAACTCAGAGAGAAATTATCAATATGATAAGAATTGTTTTTTCTTTCCAGGAAATTTTGTCAGAGGAAGGGCTGGTCAATCAAAATGGTGACCCAGTGGATGCTGACTTCGATGTCATCTGTACGGATGATATATGTGTGACGGATGATGTCCAGAATGATGATGTAAGATGTTCTTAATTACACATATGCATACACAAGTGTATATATGTGCGTTTGTGTGTTGAAAACAACAGACAAAGTTTGTCTATTTGATTTTTTGCCTCTGTCATTTTGTTAGTTTTTTGTTGTTTGTAGACAAGCTGTTTCAAAACAAAATCGTAGCTCTATGAAAACTTTGCAAAGTTCTGAAATTGTGAATAAGAGATCTTCAGATCATCATTGGTCATTTTCAAGAATGTGTGAAGTTTAAAATCTTTTGCTATTTCTCAGAGGCAAGATAGAAAGATCTGGAATCAGTGTCTTTATTTCGAGAGAAAAGGGCAAACACTTCCCTCGCTGAGAAGAAGTTCATATGATACAAATGAAACGCTGTTGGAAACTGAGAAAAATCAAGGAAGCAGCCTATATCAACATATCAACTCAATGTATGCTAGGAAAGTGCAAAGTTCAACCTGATGTGGCTTCCACTACTGAACAGGGACAAGATATGGGAATTCAAGCCTAACAAAGAAAGAGGAAGAAATCCAACATTACCAAAATCCTATGTTGTAGTGTAGCTACCATTAGAAAATTCTGTTTGCCACCATCACATTCGGATATTATACCTGAAGAAGGCCATAGAATGGATCGTAGGAAACATGTTAACAACACAAACAACAAGGAGTTCAATCATCTGAGAACCTATTTATCAAGAATGATAGTGTTTGTGTGAACTTTAATATCTTTTGTTATTACTGATGTCAGTGTTGGTATTTATTTTCTTGATACTTTATCTGTGAACCATGTCAAGAAAAACGAACACAAAAATCAAATTGACAAAATTTGTTGCTTTCAAAAATATATATTTGAGAGGAAAATTACCATCTCATTACACACTCTCTCTATATACGTATATGTGATAGCAAGTCAGAATTCCAAATGCAGAAACATCCAATTTATAAAATGTCCAATGAACATGAGGTCCAATGCAATAAGGTCTCATAATGCAAACACTGCCAATGCAATAAGGTCCAATAATGCAAATACATTCAATGCAGTGAGTTCCAATGTGAAAAGACCCATTGCTCAAAGGGCCAATTTATACATATATACATACTGAATACCATATATACACTCATATACACTCATATACACATGTACCTCACACCATCCCCACGTAGCATTCTCTAGAACCTCTTCTCTGGTGTCGCTTAAATTGCTCTTTCACCTCTGTCATTGGAAGTTTGTTTTTCCAACTGACTTTGATATTTTAACTAGTTACTTACTAAAATGATGTTGCCAAAATCATTTTTCGAAATTTTGTTGAAGAAATTTTTGTAAAAAGCAATTTCAGCACCAACAGAGAACCAGTTAAAATGATTAAGTCAGTTGGAAACAAACCTTCAATGAGGTGGAAAAGCAATTTAAATGACAACGAAGAGATAGTTCTTAGAAAAGCTTCATGGGGATCGAGTGAGGGACATATGTATATTCATGTATGTGTAAATATGCGTATATATCATGTATGTTGTGTGTATATATGTATAAATTGGTCATTTTTGCATTGACCTTTTGAGCATTGGATCTTTTTGCATTAGGCATGTTTACATGTTTGGTCCTTACTGCATTGGACGTTTTTGGATTTGGGACATTTTGTTTTTGAACCATTTGTAATGGACATTATATACTTGAACCATTAAATTTGGACCTTATTGATTGGACATTTTGATTTATATATGTGAAGGCTTGTCTCCCCAAATGAAAATATGTGCCTTTTCAGGGCTTGTACATGCAGAGATTGATTTTTTTTCTAATTGTCATTGTTTGATTATTTCTATTGTTTCAAACTGCAGCTGCCTGCTGGGCTTCTCAGTGCCCTCAAGAAGGATGCAGCGGAAGCAGCCCAGGCTGCTGCATCAAAAAAGATGCTTGAAGGGTACACCACTGCAATGGATTCATTTTCTGTGTCTTCTACTGCACCTTTTCCATCCACGACTGCAATGTCTACTGCACATCAAACAGTCCCTGCTGCAAATCAGACAGTCCCTTCTGCAAATCAGAAGGTCCCTGCTGCAAACCAGACCATCTCTGCTGCACATCAGATAGTCCATTCTGCAAACCAGGTAGTCTCCGTTAAAGATCAGGCAGTCACCACTGGGCACCAGGCAGTCACTGCTGAACACAAGACTGTCCTTGCTGCACACCAAGTAGTCCCTGCTGCACATCAGACAGTCTCTGCTGCACACCAAGCAGTCTCTACTGCACAGCAGACAGTCTCTGCTGCACACCAAGCAGTCTCTACTGCACAGCAGACAGTCTCCACTGCACCTCCTCTAAACTCAGTTGCTATCCCTGTTGATCCTGTATTGAATTCCTCTGTTTCATCTGCTGATTCCACTGCAACTGTGCCAAACATCACTGCAGCCTCAACTGCTGATTCGCATCCTGTCTTGTCGTGTCTGCCTCCACAAATCCCAGGAAGTTCTCCCTCAAAAGTTCTTATCACCAATGTAAGTGGGGGTTCTGATATAAAAGAACTTATCCTCGAAAACAATATTCCCTCAGACGACGAATGGAGCTGCGTAGAGACTGAACTGATTGGTGAGTACCGTAACCTTCTGGAATTTTCTGCGTCCATTTCTCTTGCAAGTTCTGCTCTTTCTCCACCTATAAATCGGATCAAAAAATTTCCCAAATATTGCTAAACCTCATTTTCAATATCAACAACTTGAATCTCGGTAATTGTGTGGAATAAGTAAGATTAAACAAAATGTTTGGCAAGGGAGATAATCCACGGAGACACTATAGATGCTACTCCTTGTAAAGCAAATTTTTTAAACTGGCCATTCCAGAATGGCTAAAAGTTGCTATATTTGAAGAAATTTTACAGATTAAATGAAAGCAAAAAACAATGAAGATTTGAAACTTTTATTAAATTCAACTGAAAAGGATATAGTTAAGGGTTAGTGTTAGGTCTGTAGTTACCAACAAAAGATTATTATTTGTTTTTCATATCGGTGACTTGAAAATGTACAAACTAACCATAACTCAAACCTAACTACCAACCTTAATTCCAATCCTACCTTCTAACCCTAACTTCAAAACTACCTACTTATCCAAATTCCAAACCCACCTAATAACCCTATTGGAAATATGATCGAGAATAACGTTATTAGACCATCGGTAAAAATCTAGCCACTTTTAGCCATTGAAAAATAGCCAATTCGAAAATCTTTCCCATAACAGTTTAATATTAGTAGCAGCTATGGCGGATCTGTGGATGATCTCCCTTGCCAAATATTAACATTTTGTTTAATCTTACCTATTCCAAATAATTACCTGAATCTCTTTACCAGATTGTGCTCCTTTGTGATCTATGTTCCCAATTAGTGAGCATTGACTTTTCAATGTCAGATCCGATTTTTAGAATCTCAGTGGATGTGAAATCTTTATTTTATTTCTTGAAGAGACAAATCCTGAATGTTTTTTTGTATCAGTGACTGTCTAAAGCCACTTTTAAGTATGGTTTACCAGCAGATTTTGATGGAAAATACCTGGAACTTTGATTATAGTGAGCTGGTAGGGTCCATTTAATTTTCATTCATTTTAACTCTTAAATTCATACAAAGAAATAGTGTCAATTTCAAGGAAAATAACGTGTAATTAAAATTATCTCCCTTAGATGATTTGGTTTATTCCACTCTGATCTCAGACCAAGAGCCAAAAAAAGAGAGAAAAATTCTAGCATTCCAAGGGAAATCATGAATCACTGCTACCGATATATATGCTGCTTCACCTCATAAATTAAGCTGTGATGGAGGCGAAATTAAGCTACCTTGATGAGGATACTACCTATATGGTTTGAATCATAAATTTATGATTGAAAAAAAAAAACAGATCTGGTTAGTCACTCAATAGGGTGATAGATTAAAAAATTGGAAAAAGGAGTGATCAATGATTGAGTTACTATTCTTGCCTTTTTTTGTGCTGTGATCACTAAAAGGTAAACATTTTCTAAAAAAAAAACAAGTGTGAATGCTGCAAGACATGAACTAAGAGACCAATCTGATATAAACTTTGATTGTAAATTGATACAACCCCCCCCCCAATAAAAACCTATTATGGGATGGCTTTTCTTCTGATTTGTTCCAACTATTGGGGTGGTCCTCAATCTAAATATAACATTACCTAATGCTGATGAACTGTTTTGCATTGGTCTATTTTTGCTTTAATGATTAAAGTTGCAAAAATTTCAATTTATTACTGTAGAAGAATTTTTACTTTTTTTATGTATATTTTTAGTTCCTGGTGATGGGGAAACGGGCCATAAATATACAACACAAGGTAAGTTGTTTTATGGCAAGCACACACACATTATACACACATATATATATATATATATATATATACATATATATATATATATATATATATACATACATATGTATATATATATACATACATATATATTTATATTCATATATATATATAGTATTTAAGAAAAAAGTGAAAAAAAGGAGAGCCAAATTTTTCAGTTATGGTTTTGAGGTATGAATATTTCTAATAAGTTTTAAATTTTAATGAATTTTAAATTTTTTTAGGTGAAATGAGGAGGCTTTCTTCTCCAATGTGTCATCTTTTTTGTCTATATTGTAAAAGAATTCTGCCTGTCATTTTTTTTCTGGTAAATTCTAGAAGATCTTGTTTAATTTCATCATAATTTTTTTTCTAGTAGGCATAGGTGTGAATTTCAGTCATTTTCCTAAAATGCTTATCTCTGCTGAGGAAAATTCCCAGGAGGATAAAATCATAAATATTATGTCCACTTTTTCCTCAGGAGAAATAAGCACGATGAGTGGATGTGAGTGATGGGTGGGTATATTTTTGATCATCAAGACAGGAAGGGCCGTCTTGCCGATCATCTACGTTAGCCTTCCATCGTCTGATATCGCTTGTGGTTGATCTTTTTGTTTCCACAGTCATTGGTTGTGATTGGTGTCAAATATCCATGTTTGTCTGGAGTTGATGTCATGGGGGGAGCAAACATCTTTGCCGGACATGGTCAGTTGTAAGAGCCACCATTTGTATTTGTTTTCTATTTACCCCCTCCCCTAAAAGATCCAAAAAGAAATTTATTTTTCATTTTCACTCTTTGCTATTCACTCACTGTTGTAGACTGACTGTCTGCGCAAGTTGCAATAGGAAGCAAGTAAGTTTAGGATAAAAGAAAATACAAGTCAAAAATTAATACTGGTTGACGATGCTTCACCTAATAAAAAAATAAATATACTTGGAATATGATTTTTTTCATTAATCCAGCTTCAGTCTAGTTGGGGTGGAATTGTATTCATAAGAAAATCAGTAGTTGGATTTAGTATGACCAATATTGAAATAAAGGTGACTTTTTTAAATATTGATATTCTCGGATGTGACTGTCTTTTCACTCGGGCTGTTCCATGTGTTTGCTACTTTTGTGGTATCTTTCGGAAATGAATAGCGTGATGATGTTGAGGACGAGGGATTTTGTCTCCTCGTGGTTTGATGGTGGCACTGAAATCACTTGAAGTGTGGGAGGAGAAAGGACATTGCAAAGCCTGCACTTTCTGAATTTATCTAGCTTGTCACACCATCTCACTTTTTGTTGGCCACTGCCTTGCTCCTGTTCTTTGGGGATCCATGTTGTGAAACATGATGTCCAGCGGTTGTCTGCCATTCTTGCAACACATCCAGCCCATTGCCATTTGATTTTTCTAACAGTTTCTATTATGTCTTGAACTGCTGTCTTTTCTCTAATATTTTGTGCTGTCTTATGATCTCTCCATATGAAGTTCAGCATTATTCTCTCATGTGCATGTAGCATGATTCTCAGTATAGAGTCAATCTTTTGGTTATGTTCCACGTTTCTGCTCCATGTTTGACTATCGGTATGATACATCAGTTGTATACCCTTCTTTTTTTAGGACTAGTAGGATTTTCTAGTTCTTGAAAGTCGAACTTGTTCTACCGAAGCTCACCAACCCAGCATGATTCTTCACTTTATTTCTTCTTCTTTTGATGACTTCAGAGCGACTCGTTGTCCTAGGTTGATGTAGTGGTCTATCTTGTCCAGCTCTGCACTTTTGATTTTGATCATTGTAAACTTTAACCAACAATATTTTTCCTTCTTTTCCAGAAGCAGCGGTTGTCAAAGCCGAGCCTGTGATCAGCTTTGAAGAGGCCTTCAAATATTTCAAGTCTGCTGACATGTCTGATATAAAGGTATAAAAAAAAACACTTGTCTGAATTATTTATTTCAATATTTTCACTAAAGGTTTTCACAGGGCCTGTCTGTAAAGTATCAAGCCATTTCAAATATCTCAAGAACTGGTTGCATGGTCTTTGTGTAAATTGGCATTTAATCAGAGGGGATTTTACTATGCATGAGTGAACAGACACTCTCCTATGGAGTTACTCAGTTGGCAGCAAGATGCCATTGTGTGAACTTCTGTACTGTGTCACGATTGCATTCCTAATGACCGCAAAAGTTATTCTTAATATTTTGTGCATTTTTTTTTTTTGCAAAGCATTGCATTACCCAGATTTGTTACCCCAACCCCTCTAAAATCCAGATTTGGCTCCCTGCAATGTCTGGCTTTTCCCAAAGAGATTTCAGGCCATAGATGAGATTAAGAAGAATATAAAGAGGCAGCTGATGATGATCCTGAAAGAGGACTTTGCAGACTTATACATTGGAAAGGACACTGGGATAAGTGTTTGAGGTCTCTAAGGGAGTACTTTGAAGAGGACTAAGGCTTCATTGCCCTAGGTGGGCTTTCTTTCTTTTTTTCCTCCCAGTTAATATTACATAGCTATATACTTCCCAGACAGACCTTATATCTATTAATCACCTTTCATTTTAAGTAAACTTTTTTCTATATAACCATTGTATCTTGAGGCCCCCAAACAGGGTCCATATACTTTAAGTAGAGGAGATGCATCCTAAGCCTTGTTTACCAGATCCCCATGTGGGTAAGGATCAGTGTGGATGCTGACTCCAAACTAAAAATTACATCAACCAACGTATTGTCTATTATTAGTGTGACTTCTTAGGTAGACACCATTGCTGTTAAGATCTTAAAAACCACCAATAATAACATATTATCTGAAGAATAATTAGGACCCTTTGGGCAAAGCAATGTGCTGAGGCTCCCAAAACCCCTCAACCCAATACATCAAAATTGAGTTTTTGATTTTTAAAACTGAATTTCAGTGCCCTTAAAATTGCAGGGCCTCTGGGGAACTGTCCAGTGTACCTATGCCATAAAGTGGCCAAGATTATATCTTTATTTGCATTGAATCTGAAAAAAAAAATGCTATCATATGAGTGAATCTTTCACTTTTAGCGTTATTCTCTATGGTGTTAAAAAGATGACATTTCAGATATAACAATCTAATTGTTAATAGGTAAACTTATATTGTCCTGTTGCTTGTATGTAAATTTGTAATTATGAGTTGCTTCCTGTAATGTTGTGTGTCATCTCCAGTATTTTGATAAAAAAATAAATCAGTTGGCACCTTATCATTGTCATAACATACTCTACGATGCACTGCTTCCAAAAAGGAAAAGAAGAGTTCCACCAACTGACTGGAGAGTTCTACTGTGAGTTCCCTCTCTCTGCTTGAAGTATCACTATATAAGTTATATCAAATTCTTGTTGATATTTCCACTGCTGTCATGAATTTGAGTCATCCAACACTAATATAACATTTTTATTTCCTGATAATTTTTCAGCCCAAGATCCATCAGACAGTTGAAAGGCGTGGCTTTTCGGCTTGGACCCACTACTTCTTCGGTCCACCAAAACTTCGGAACAATCTTCTACCTTCCAGAGAACTGACCTTCTGTATGGCTGCTACAACTTTTGACAATCGTAATTCCGTCCATGTTCGTTCCTTGTTGGCGCTTTACCGAAATCTAACAGGAGCTCCAAACGATTGCAGAAGGTTCGGAAACCACTGGGAAACAATTGGATTCCAAGGTGGGTAGCAGTTTCTTGAATTTTGTAGATTTCTTTATTTTTCTTGGGAATTGGAAATTTTTAGAAGTGATAACTTTTAGGGAAAATACATAAGTTGCCAATTTATGACTAATGAGAAAAAAACAAAGTTTTTTACGCAAACTTTTGACAGGAAACAGAAGTGAAGATTGGAACAGCATAATAGTTCTTGAAACAAAAAGTGAACCAAGTTTGAGTTTCAGCTAAGGCTGCATGCAATCTCTTCACACTGAAGCCCTTGGGAAAAGCATGAATCCACATCTTATCAATTTACTCTAAAAGGTCAACACAATTGACCTAACCTAGGATTAAACTGAAAATATTTGAAGATTTCCTACTCAAGTGGGATGCTGGAGTTTTATCACCAACTTCTCTTCAGCATTCCATGGCTAGATTTGATATGATGACACTAGAAAGGAAGAAATATATTAAGAGCCATCAATATCAGATGGACACTGCCTCTACATTGATTTCGCTTTCTCACTGTGTAAAAGAACCAACACTGTGTGATATTGTGAGGTTTTGCTGGAGCACCCCAGGTCAGCATTGATAATGGTGTTTCACTTTACCAAAACGATCATCTGATGAAGACTTTGGTTATAGTGCAATTCTTATTGTTTGAACTTACTGCATATTTCAGCGGATGTGGTGACCTTCAAAAAAGTCAAGATCCTAATTTCAGTGTGAATTTCACGGTTTTTGTTTACTGTGTAGTCACTGTTTTTATATCTGGCCTATAGGATGACTTGGTAAAAAGGCAAGAATCTTCTTTTCTTCTACGTAACACCTTGCCTTCTATCACCTGTAATTCAGCTTTATCTTTGACTGAGTAATTCCCCAACACCATCACAAATCCTACATCAAATGCAAATCTGAGGAAAAAACTTGCTCAACCTTCCTAACATCATACCAGTAGTAATGCATTCCATCAGGAACAGGTTAGTTGAACTTTTTGTCAAAGAACATTATCTTCTTTCATTGATATTTGGTTCAAGTCACCTCTTTCCTTTGTGCACTGAATGAACTTTCCTTTGAGATCATCAGTCAAAGCGAAATCTTCTTTTCTGAACAGAGACGTAAGGTTAGCCAATCCTTTAAGAACTTGCCCGACTCTTCTTCCAGGGATATTAAGATCAATCCTCATGTGACGTCTTATCTGCAAAAATATGCTGTAAATATGCAATATGGGATCATCATCCCATAATTGACCCCTTTCTCACCTCCTACCTTTTTACGTCTTTGCTTTCAGGAAATGATCCATCTACAGATCTGAGAGGTGTTGGACTTTTTGGCCTCCTGCAATTGCTTTACCTCACCTCCAAACCTCAACTGGAGACTCTGAAAAAACAGATATATGCCCTTTCTAACCATAACACTCAGGTAAGAAGACACACCTGCCTTTTGTCCTTAATTTTGAGAAGATTCATTGACCCATTCTCTGCAGCATGTGATAGAGCATAATCACTGATTGCAATATAAAAGCCCTTGTCTAATGCAAAATAATCTATTACAGTATTCAAATGCCAGATAAAAGTCCTAGCTCAGAGATTGAACCAAATTGCCATTAATCACAATGAAACAAAAATTTCACTTAGCCATTTGCTGAAATGACAGAAATTTCCATCATCCACAACTAATGGATTAATATTCAAAGAGATTTTCAGCCAATTGAATTCATTCTCCTCTTTATTTTTGATGTAATGTTTCAGCCAATCCACTCTACAGCCTTCTTCAGGTGTAATATTCATGTATGCAAAGAGATTCTATTTCCTGTAGTGCCTAGTAAAAAACGGCTTCAAACAAATTTTTTTCTTTGTTAATGGCAACCACTGGCATATGGTGTTTTATATCTTAGGTGTGCTCTCTGCTATGGAAGCATAAAAACACAAAAATATTTTATTGTCTGTATAAAGCAATGGACAGTAAAAGCCTTTTTGGTTCAATGTAAGGAAGGTGGTCCTGACTGTGAATAGTAAATTTTCACGCCCTCACTCATTCAATGTTACAAATGAAGAAATCAGAGAATTAATGAAAGAAAGGCAAAAATTGGATTGAACACTATTTGTTGATAATAGTGTCTAATCTAAATTCTGTTTTTCCTTTCATTATTCAATTTCTACATTCGAGACCAGACCATGTTACCTACATTGTGCCACAAAAGCTTTAACTGTCTATAGATTTTTTCAGACACTAAAATATTTTTTACATTTTTGTGCATCCATAACAGAGAGCACACCCAAGATACAAAGCACCATACATCACTGATGGCAACATGTGTAACATAGATTGCAGACGTTCTTAATTCTTTCCTTCCTTAAACAGAAGCTTCCATACTGTGTTCCTGTTGGCCAGCGAAAACAACACCAAGTTGGAATCCATGCTGGTTTTTTGGGGAAAAGAAAAGTTTCTGCCCGTTACTTTTTTTTTGTACTTAGCACTTCTAGAAAAGGAATCCCTCTATTTGCATACAGATAATACATTTGAAGAAGGCTGTAGAATCAGTCGACCAAAACGTTTTGGGAACAATAAAAATAACAAAAAGAATGAGTTCAAGTCTTATTAATCCTCTCCCTTTTTGCTCAGTTTTGGAAACCAGTTTTTCTTACATCTTTCTTTTTTTCTCTATCCAGAATTTTCCATTTTGTGTGATGAGCTTGAACCTTTCCAAACTTGTTCTACAGACACTGAGAGAAGACAAACTAAATAAGTATGTGTTACCCTGGACAGAAAAAAAACCCCAAATGTTTTGGGTATTTTTTTGCTTTTGAATTTTGAGAAAAAACTGAAATTTATTGTGAAATATTATTGAATGAAATTGTTACCTTTGACCTGACTGTATATATCCCTCAAAAGTTAGAACATTGCCAAGAAATCAATTCAAGTTGAAAGCATTTATATCAAGATTTAAAATCCTGGTCTTAAATTTCATTTGAAAAAAGACTCGTCTTAATAGTAAGTTTCAGTTATATGTGAAGCCCTCTATAAGTAAAGAGATATGAGAGTAACTAAATTCCCGATTAATTTTCAGGCTGTGTAACAAGCGAGAAGATTTGGTCTCCGTTGTCAATGATGCATTTGTTGCCACTTACTACAAGGTATTCCATATTTGGAAAAATCAAAATAAGACAATCGTTGATTCAGGTTTTGTCCTCAAAGGTAAGGCTTCATTTTGAGAGATACTTTTATGTATAGCCAAGCCTCAATTAGTACAAATACAAATTTGATTTTGTATGAATTATAAAAAGATACCATTTTCCATTTATTACAAGACTAAATTCAATTTAGTAAGAATTTTTTATGCATGAAACTTGGAATCTTAACATCTCACAGTTCTGACAGTATTGTTGTTTTATACAAAACGACCTTTAATAAATATGGAAGGAAGAGAAAACTCTCCATTATAGTTGGTAATTGAACAAAAGCATCAAAATTCTAAGTCATGTAAAAAAAATTCCATCGAGGAATAAATATGGTCAGATTAAATTCTATCTATGACATCACTGGTTTTCCACTTGAAACATCTAAAATAGAGTAAAAAAAACAAAAAACTTAGATTCTGGAGAATCTAAATGTTATTGATTAACCGAAAGAAACTTTTTTTTAAAAATCCACAAAGGTATTTCTAGTAGGGGTCTCATGGAGTATTGATGCCAATTTTCAAGTGTGTGGACAAAATGGTATGGCCAGGAGCGCTGGAAAACACAAACACACTCCCATATAAAAGAGGATAGAACCCTTCACCACCTTTGTTTTCTACAGTTGTTCAATACTTGTACTGTAAAAAAGATAAGATGCTGGAGCAAAAATTTTATGTAAGGAAATCCCATGTATGTGGCTATGAAAATTAAAAAATGGCAGAAGCCTTAATATGCACAAATTGACAGCTTGGAATAATACAATTAATACATTTTTATTGTTTTTTACCAAGTTGAATTTAGAAAAGTTTGAAAACTGACATTTGGAATTTTTATTACACATTTCCATTGAGTTGGAATCAATAACATATGATATTTTGCATTCTATAATAACTCATAATAGTACAAACTCTGATGTGAGGTTTTTGTAGAATTAATTATTTGTAATAATTGAGGCTTGGTTGAATTTCATAAAATGACATAGTGATATCTTGTTGGCTTTTGGGTTCATCTGTAACTTGTTTAGATTTTTATTCTCTTAGTTTTACTTTAATAAAGGAATGATTCCAGACATACATGATAATTATCCGCATGATATTGTAATGTTTATCATAGTATCCTTTGTTTTATAAATGCAATAATTTTAGACACTGTCAAAATCAACTATGGATGCACATAAGAGCAAAAACTATTCGGTTACACTGAGTGATATTCAAAGCAATAATGATATATTTCATGTATCAACCTCTGTTTTTCTTTCACAAATTTTTGACACACTCGCTAATTCAATGTTTAAAATGGCATTGTCTAACGTTGGGTGAGTGAGTGTGTGTAACCTTACAATTTACAATCATTATCTAAAACAATTAATCATTTGTATGGTTCCAGTTAAGTCACTTCGTTTTTTGCTCTTTTGTGCATGTCTTGTCATTTCGACAATGGTTGAATTTTTTGCTTTCACAAAACAAAGGATTACCATTTATCGCCTGGGGCTGAAAGAATTTTCTTTTAAAAATTTAATGTTATCAAAATGTGAAACCCAAACATTCACATTCTATCATTTCAATAACGGTCAAACCATTTTTTTCAAATGTGTAGTTATTTCTTCCCCAAGCAACAACAGGATTCCCTGCTAATAAGATAATAAGAAAGGGAGGTGGTGTTCAATCATTACTGCTGGGGTGTCATGTTAATATAACTGTTCTGTTTTTAAAATCCCCATAACTGTTACATGGTAAACAATTGATGATCCCCACAAGAGACAATTTATACATTGTACAATAATAACAAAGTATAGGAGAAACAGGGAAAAAAAATACATTGCATTGCATTGACAGATATTGGGAAATGGCTGATTGAGGTGATACAAAAAAATCTTTTGTGAAAGATTTTTTTAATGTTTAGTATCTAAGACTGTAAAGCTTTCTAGACTATATATATATATATATAAATATATATATATATATATATATGTATATATATATATTTATATATATATATATATATTTTTTTCAAGGAGTTACTTTATCTATGGTTATAGTCCTTAATATCTAAAGATAGAGTGTAGATAAATAGATATTTACACAGTTGTAACAGATTAGTTTCACCCTTATACAATCAACAGACAACTGTTTCTTTCTGATCTCATTTTGCCTTTATAATGTATATAGAGGCAATATTTCCAAACGGTATGGGAATAACAGTATCAAATATGGGTTGCAAATGTAATAAGGAGTAATCAAAATGTACAGAGTTACCTCCCCTTGATAATCGATCTTTCTTTTTTTTTTTCTTGCAGAAGTGGAAAACCAGCTGCGTAAATCCCCCCAGATTTTAATAAAAGACCTTGAAGAATATCTCAAAAATCCAAATGCTGCTGCAGCTCCCAAGAAAAAAGTATCAAAGTCTTTAGATAAACTGGATGATTTTGTTGGCATCGCTGACATTTTGGACAAATAAACTCTAAGCACAGGTAAGATAATCAGATAGGCAGAAAAGCATCGGTAGATAACATAATACATATACAGGTATAAGCATAGGTGGATAATAATAGGCAGGTAGGTAAGCACAGGTACATAATGTGATCTGTGGTAGAAAATGAAAGGAAATTGAGAAAATAGGTGAGAAAGGATAGATAATGAGATGATAGCTAGTTTAGGAGAAGTAATTGATGAATTGATAGAAAGGTAAAAAAAAAACACAGGTAATGAGGTACTAGG
The DNA here is from genome assembly GCA_963457665.1 of Thysanoteuthis rhombus. Classification (NCBI taxonomy): domain Eukaryota; kingdom Metazoa; phylum Mollusca; class Cephalopoda; order Oegopsida; family Thysanoteuthidae; genus Thysanoteuthis; species Thysanoteuthis major. Next base: position 37,152,236 of record OY735239.1, read on the forward strand.
TAGATAGAGAGAGGGAGATAATAGACAGGTAGATGTGGACTGATAATAGATGAGAGCAGGTAGGTAATGAGATAATAATGTTATGTTTATGGTAGTATTCATTGAAAAAATATCCCTTGTCCATCATTTTTAATGAAACATTCATTAAAGAAAAATTGCTGCAAAGGTACACATTATATATATATATATATATATATATATATATATATATATATATATATATATATATATATATATATGTATATATATGTATATATATATATATATATATATAATGGAGTAAGGACAAACACGTATATGTTTCTGCCCTGTTTGGGCTTCTTCAGGTGATTGATTCGGTTTATTTTAGATTCCTATTCAGGACAATTTGGTGGGGGTGTCTATTTGTTAAATGTTGAATGTATTGAGGGTACCTGGCATTTCCTGGGGTGAAAAGCAATCAATATTTGATGGTCATGTAGTAAATTCTAACACAGATCACCACCAAGTTGTGATTGCAAACCTTCAGGTGGCTCAAAAATGCCAGAACTGAACTTTTTTGAAAATGTCCAAATCAGCCTGACCTTAAATTGATTTTTAGAAGTCACCAGAGGTCAGTTCCATCTATCCTATGTTAATCCAGGCTTCGAGTGACTAAATTTGTAACCCATAGAGTGTAGCCACCTCTGTTAGATTTGGAAAGGTAAATAATGAGATAATTGTTATGAAATTGTGATCTTTTCGATTGCATTCTCGTCTTATTGTAAAAAAATCCCTAGATATGAGTCACTTAGGAAATAGCTATTTGCCCAAGAAAAAGTAATACAGGATTTTACTATAGAAATGCCAAGAGAATATCGAATTAGCATAGCCCCACAAATGGCTCTCCAGACCCACCAGCCAAGTAGCTTATAGATTCTTCTCTCTTTCTTTGAGTATATGTCTGTGTGTCTCTGGGCACTCCTGATTACATTTTGGGGGCTATAACCTTGAAAATTTGCATGAATACACCACCAGGCACCATCTAATGAAATTTTGTTTTTTTGAAAAAAGTGTTTTTTTAGTCTCTGTTGCCAAATCTTGTGCTGGTATTTTTTGGTAGAAAGAAAATCTCTTTTTTTTTTTAGATAAAAGGTTCATTTGTGAGATAATTAGTTCTCGTACTCATGTGGGCTACAGTGATTCATTTACGCGGGCTACAGAAATTTTTGTGGTTGAGGTGAGGAAGTATTTTTGTTGACTGTGTTTCGGTTGTTGGCAGTACTTTACAAGAACAAAGAAGCATTAACACTAATGTCTGAATTTCTTTTTTTTTTTTTTTTCTTTTTCAGGTGTCAATTTGCTGACATTTCCGTTTGACGCCCAAATTTGCTGCCGTCCATCCAGAGGGAAATATTTTTTTCATTTCCCCTCTCCGTAGACTCTTCAGTGTTTCTTCTGTTTCATTTATTTTTATAGAGCCGAGATATCTTACCATCTTCTTTTTTTTTCTTTATTATTATTGGAAGATTCTATTTTTTATTTTTATTTTTATTTATTTCTTCTTCCAGACAGTTCCACTTTTCCACCAGTTTTTGACAGCACAAACTTTTCCTCAGAGTATTAGCTCAGATTATTTTTATTTGGATAAGCTCATATTTTGAACATTACTTTTTAAGAAAGACATACAAATAATGCAAGTATTAAAAAAAATGCCAAGGAATTCAGTTAACTCTTAAATTCATAAAATTTATGAAGGAAAATTACAGATTCAAATTATCTCCCTTTAACCATTTGGTGAATTTTTAAAAAATCAATTCAATACACAGTAAAGTTCCATTATTTTCGATTCTATTCATTAAAGAATTCAAACTTGTCAATACAACTGGTCTATGAATTTAAGAGTTAATTCATACCTTAAAACATTTTTTGGATATAGTGTGATTGCCCTGAAGTATTTGACGACATTAACCTTTAGCACTTTGTAAGCAACTTCACTCACGAAGCGTCAAGTTTGTCCTGCCTCTACAGGTGACTCTGATTACCAAATGATACTGTATTTGAATTTCATGATTGTGTTTTCAGGTCAGTTCAATGTCAATTTCAGTTATACATAAACAGACACACTAGTTACAGGCTTTTAAAGTTACTAAGTGCACAAAATCTTGGCATCCTTGAAAAATCTAAAGGCTAATTGTCTCTAAGTATTTAATGGAAAGCAAATTTCCATATTTTCTGTATTAGAAACCATCAACCAAAACTGTCAACATAGATTTCTTTAGTTTTTAAGGCAATCTGGCTGACAATGTATCATGCATACAGTCTGCACCAATGGAGCTAGAGAGGTGAAAATTTGAACATTTACTCATTATTATATCAAGAAAAAACATATTTTTTTTTTGTTTTCAAAATCCACCCACAAGGTTTTCAGTAGGGGTGTCAATTTGCAATCTAAGTTAACACTAAATTGGTACCTTAGTTCTGTGTCCAGCAACATTCACACTTGTTTTTTTTTGTTTTTTTTTCAAATTCTGACTTTTTCAATGATCACTGCCCAACAAAAGGCTACAGAAGTAACTTATTTATTGACCACCTTTTTTGATGTGGGTCACATGACAGTTTCTGTTGGACCTGTTTTTTTGAGATTTGTTCTTTTTTACTTTTTTCTCTTGACAACCTCAGAAAAATTCTTAAATCTATGAAAGTGTACTCCAAATATGAGATCAGATTTTTTTTAAAAGGGAGGGGGCCAAAAACCAAAGATGAGAAAATGGAGGGCAAAAAAACGTTTATCTCATCAAACCACTCCCAGCAGGTTTGATTGCGTCTTTCAGCTTAGATCCAAAAAGCAAATATGAAAAAACACATGCTATTCAAACCCGTCTGTGAATGGAATCATTAATATCCTATTATGTCAATAGCCATGGAAAGTATTTTTTCTTTGTTGCTTGTTTCTATGAAAGAGATTTTTTTTAAGAAATGGGCTTTACTCAAAGTAAAGTGCAATTATATACAAATATATATGTGGATGCATCTGTATATAAGGGGATAGATAAAACTATATGTTGGCATATGTGTGTATGGTGGTGTATGTTCTTATATATGTATGTGCATACAAATGGCCTCCATTCTGACTCTACAGCCAGGGTGCATGCCTGGGAGAAGCGTATGGATATCCTTGGATGCCCGGTCATCAGAACCACCCTCTCGGTCTCGCTAACATAGTCCAGAGAAAAACAGAAAGCAATACATTTGGCATCAGCGTGATTGCAGGAGCTGCTGGAAAGACATCAAATTGAGCGTTGAACCAACTTAAGGAGTCTCCACTCCCTGGTTGGGAATCCTGGGTTGTCTTCTTTCTAGACTGGTTGACTTCCCAAGCTTAGGGAACCCAATCTGCCCTGCTTATTTTACCAATAGCGAGGAGTGAGAGGAGATGGATTCATGCCTTTCCCAGGGTCATTAGTGCAAACTGAACATAAACAGCCTTGATCAGTGTTTGGATTTGGATCACTGATTCCATTGTCTGCACAGATTGTACCTCCAAATATATATCTATATATATCTATGGAAAAAGATATAATTATATGTTAGCATAAATGAGTGTGTGTGTGTGTGTATGTATGGTAGTGTATGTTCTTATATATGCATGTCTCCATGAATAAATATTTATA